>PVIJ01014389.1:0-41027 GCA_004024925.1 Scalopus aquaticus | reverse complement strand
GCCCCCTTCCCTCCCCCACCATTCCTCCAATCTGGTCCTCCCTGCAGCCCAGCCCCACCTCCTCCCTCCCCTCTCCTCCACCCAAACCCCTTGCCTTTCTGGGGCTCTTTTAGTCCCCGCTGTGTGGGGAACACGTGTGAATCTCAAAAGTCAACATCCTGCACGACAGACGCCAGACAAAAAAGAAAATACTCTGTGAGTTAAAACTCCAACATAGGCAAGGTTCCTCGGTGGTGGAAAAATAAGGAGGACAGTGTTTGTCTTGCTATTTGGTTTACAGAGGTGGGTGCATTTGTAAAACCTCGATGTTTGATACTCTTAAGGTTTGTGTATCTCATTGCATATAAATTTTACCTCAACATAGAAAATATAAAGAGTGAACAGGTATCGATAGACATGCTGAGACTTAGGGACCGAAGACCCATGTCTGTAGCTTTCTTGGATCTGAATTGAAAATTAAGCTATAGGGTCTCCCTGGTGGCTCACGGGGTTAAGTCTCAGCCAATGAAGCTATCCACAGCCACTGCGGCCTCAGTTCCATCCCCAGCCAGGGAGCTGACCCACATGGCGCAGCAGACCTCTCCTGTCTCGGCTGCTGCTCCCCTCAGCAGTGTATTTCAGTCAATCTGCCTGTTCTGCTCCCCACTCTGGTGAATCCTCTCACCACCACCACCTGCCGCCACACACCTCTGGCCTATACTCCAGCTCTTGTATGCATAAATAAATCTTTTGGTATATGTTCTTTGTAATGGTCGATTTTTCTGTATGTTTGAAAATACAATGAAATGTTGGAAGAGACAAGAACTAGTGAAGCAAGAACATGGTTTGGCGATTGATTGTTGTGGGGATGAGTTTTTTTTCCTCAAAGGATGTTTTTTCTTGGGCAAAATGAAGCCTTTATATTTTCAAGGTGAAAATACATTCCCTGGATCTATTTATTCAACCATACACCCACTCCTTATTCTACTCCTTCATTCGTTCATTCATTCAAATTAGCCAACAGGGTGACAAACATATGCCGGGTACCGTTATAGTCACTGCGGAAACAAGAATGAACAAACCAAGTGGAGACCCCTGACCCGCCCTCATGGAACTTACGCTCTAGTCAGGCAGAAAAGACTGTGCACCAGAAGCACAGGTTCATTATATAGCACATTAGTTGTGATGTGCACTATGGAGAGATGTAACGCAGGGAATGGAGATGTGTTGTGATTTTTTCTTTTTGAGGTGAGGTAACTGTAATTATTACTTTTTTAAAAAAGATTTATTTTTTTTAAAGATTTTTTTTTTATTTATACATACAAGTTGGGGTACAGGCCAGAGGCGTGGGGCGGTGAGAGGGTTCACCAGAGACAGAGCGGGGAGCAGAACAGGCAGATCAGAAATACACTGCTGAGGGGAGCAGCGGGCGAGGCAGGAGAGGTCTGCCGCGCCATGTGGGAATCTCCCCGGCTGGGCGTCGAACTCGCGTTGCCACTGCCAACAGCTCCACAGCGCAGCGCTTAACCGCTGCGCCACCGGGGAGGCCCTAAAAAAGATTTATTTTCTTTATGCATACAAGAGCTGGGGTGTAGGCAGTGAGAGGATTCACAAGAGACAGAGCTGGGGGCAGAACAAGCGGATCCACTGAAGTACACTGCTGAGGGGAGCAGCGGGTGAGGCAGGAGAGGTCTGCTGCACCATGTAGGTCAGCTCCCTGACTGGGGATCGAACTCGTGCCATGGTGGCTGGCTATAGCTTGATAGCGCTGAGACTTAACTCCTGCGCCACCAGGGAGGACCCCACCCAGTTCATTCTTTTCTCGAGGTAATCCAATGCCCTTGTCAGTTTGTAAGGGGAGGGAAATACTGCCATGCGCTGCATAATGCCATTTCAGCCAGCGATGGGCCATGCATGTGACTGTCTAGACAGGCTCTGCCATCCAGCCTGGGAGTCCAGGAGGCTGTACTGTCTAGATTCCTGTAAGTGCAGTCTGTGTTGTTTGCACAACGATAAGATAAACTGGTGACAAGTTTCTCAGAAATTATCCCCACCTGAAGTGATGCGTGACTCTAAACTCCATTTCTTGATGGAAAGGGGCAAGCTTCCACAAGAAAGAACATGGGGGACCAGAAATATTATGTCGGCCTTTTGGGGGAAATACCGTGTGCTGTACTTTCATTGGTTAATATCTTGGGGCTCTGTCTGTGAGCAGCACCCTTGAGATGGAGTCTCAACCCTTGCTGCCTTGAGTGGGGAAGCTCACCAGTTCTGCTAAGTCAGTATCTCTGGCTGCTCTGTTACTTGCTGAGTTCACTTCTGTACGACTCACGCCTCTATATCTGAACAACTGCTCCTAATGATCTGATTTGATCTCCACTCCCCCTTCCCCTGACTCTGGCATCTAATAACATGGGCTTATAAAGTCCAGCTGGCATTCTTGGAACACTGCGAGGGGCAGAAAATCCCTCCAAACTCAAGCCAGGGCCAGCCTGGAATCAGCTGGTGAAGATAAACAGCCCACGTGCTCAGTGCGGCTGGGCCTGTGCCAGGCGCTTTCTGAGCCCATTGTGCTGCTTCTCTTGCCGGAGCAGGACAGTCCCACTAGGTGGGATTCCTTATTTTCCTGTAGTTAGTGGTTATGATCGAAGGCTCTGGAGCCAACCTGCTTAGGTTCGAATCTTGGCTCCCTCACTTACTTGCCAGCTGTGCGACCTTGGGCAAGTTACTTAACGTCTCTGTGATCCAGGGAGTCATTTCTGAAAAGTGCATTTGATTAAAAAAAAGTCCCTGTGCTAGAGGGGATTACTGTTTCCAAATCTTCACTCCATTTATAGAATTATACATCCGAGACATGGCCACATGACTTTGGAGACCCTCCAGAGAGGGCCAGATACATTCCCTTGTCCATTGAGATTGGGCTGGTTCACATGACTTTCTTTGGACAATGGGATGGTCGTGATGCTCTTGTCATCCCACACACGCAAAACAGAAGCCAAACTTGATGTGCCTCCGGGTGGAAGGGCATAGCACCTATGACACATTTTCACCAAAGGAATTGAACCTACATCTAATTAAGCTTCTAGAAGTAACGCTAGGTTACGAGAAAGACAGTGGACGGAGGGACATGTTAACCCAAAAGGAAACAGTGAGACATAGACTGTGGGACACTCTAGACCAAAGTTGTCTGATTGAACTTTCCGTAATGATGGAAACCTTCCATGTCTGTGCTGTCCAGTACTGGGAATGTATGGCTACTGAGCTCTTGAAGTGAACTGATTGTGATTACAGAATTTTGTATTTGTTTTGAGGGTTAGCTCTTCCTTTTTTTTTTTTAAATTAAATTGGGATGGAATTCACATCACCTAAAATCAGCCATCTGAAGTGTGTAACTTGGTGATAACTAGTGATAATAACTAGTGCATTCATGATGTTGTGCAACCATCACCTGTTTCTAGTTCCGAATCATTTCCATCACCCCAGGAAAATCCCATATACTTTCAGCAATCATTTCCCATTCCTACCCCCTCCAGCCCCTGGTAACTACCGAATCTGTGGATTTACTTTTTCAGATATTTCCTATAAGTGGAGTCATACAATGTGTAGTCTTTTGTTTTCACTCTGCATGATGATTCCAAGCTTTATCCACGTCCTCGCCTGCACCAGTACGGCACTTCTCTCTACAGCTGAATGTTATTCCATTGTGTGTACCACATTTTGTTGATCCATTTTTCAATAGATGGACATTTGGGTTGTTTCCATTTTGGGGGTACTGTGAATGCTGCTGCTGTGAGCATTCATACACAATGAGTATTTGTTTGAACACCTGTTTTCTATTCTTTCGATAAATGCCTAAAAGTGGAATGACTGGATCATATGGCCATTCTGTAAAACTCTTTTTCAGTAAAACTTTTTGAGGAACTGCCAAACTCTTTTCCACCGTGGATGCTTCAATTTATATTCCCACTAGCAATAAACGAGGATTCCAGTGCCTCCACATCTTTACTAAAGTGAGGGCTATAGGCCCGTGATGATAGAGGAGGGAGAAGGACCCTCTTGTCTTTTGCCCTGGAGTCAAGTGTCCCCAAGACCAGCCTCACTCACTTCATAGGGCCAGGAGTGAGCACCTCCTTCAGGACCTCTGAGCCTCGTGGGGTTAGTGTCTCTATTCTCCTCTTTGAGTTGATGATAAAAGGTTGCCTTCTGTGCTTCTAGCCTGTTGAGTGCCTGACCTCAATGGTGGTGTGTCCCAGGAAGTGGGGAGAGGATTGTTTCATCATAATCAGGTTGGGCCAGTGAGTAAGGACTTTCATTTTGGAGTTTGGGAGACTTGAGTCAAATCCAGGTTCTGCCACTTACATTGTATGACTGAAACAGGACAATGTGGGGGAACAGGGTTGACCCAGTTGTGGGTCCTCAACCTCAAGCTTACAGCTACAGGACGTGACTCAGAAACAGACACAAGGAAGAAATGATAACAGGATTATTACATATACAGAGGGAGAATTTGTAGGCTGGCACATGGCCAGATGACTGCTGTCTGTCTTACCTCACATAGCATCCACTGAGCAGAGACTAGGGTCTAAGCCGAAGCCATAGGTGGCAAAACAGTGACTTCTGCAGGGACATCCCTGCCCACCAGCAATTTAACTGCCCAGGTGCCAGTCATTTAACTGCCAAGGCACCAATGCCACCAATCCTTTTTCCCACCAGCCCAACAGAACATCCGTTGCTGGAATTGGCTGAGTGCCACTCACTGCCCTGGAGGCTGCTTCTCATTATTCCTTTTGCATGACTTGGGGAAAGCCCTGTAGTGTTTTCTTTTGGTTTGGTTTGGCTTTGGTTTTTTTGCATAGAACTGGGGTATAGGCCAGAGGTGTGGGGTGGTGAGAAGATTCACCAGAAACAGAGTGGGGAGCAGAACAGGCCGATCAACCAAAATACACTGCTGAGGGGAGCAGCGGGCGAGGCAGAAGAGGTCAGCTGCGCCATGTGGGAAGCTTCTTGGCCGGGGATCAAACTCATGGTGCAGTGGCTCTGGATAGCTTCTTGGTGCTGAGACTTAACCCCTTGCGCCACCAGGGAGGTCCAGTTTGCACCTTTTTAATAGATTGACGTTTCCGGGAAAGCAAATACACCTGAGTCAGAGTAAGGTCCTATCCAGTTTCAGGCAGAAATTGGTATTGAGAACGCTCAGAGGGGCCTCCCTGGTGGCGCAGCGGTTAAGCGCTGCACTGTGGAGCTGTCGGCAGCAGCGATGCGAGTTCGACGCCCAGCCAGGGAGAGTCCCACATGGTGCGGCAGACCTCTCCTGCCTCGCCCGCTGCTCCCCTCAGCAGTGTATTTCTGATCTGCCTGTTCTGCTCCCCACTCTGTCTCTGGTGAAGCCTCTCACCACTCCACACCTCTGGCCTGTACCCCAGCTGTATGTATAAATAAATAAATCTTTAAAAAAAAAAAAAAAAAAGAGGGCCTCCCCTGTGGCGCAGCGGTTGAGCACTGCGCTGTGGAGCTGTCGGCAGCGGCGACGCGAGTTCGACGCCCAGCCAGGGAGAATCCCACATGGTGGGGCAGACCTCTCCTGCCTCACCCGCTGTTCCCCTCAGCAGTGTACTTCTGATCTGCCTGTTCTGCTCCCCACTCTGTCTCTGGTGAACCCTCTCGCCGCCCCACGCCTCTGGCCTGTACCCCAGCTTGTATGTTAAAAAAAAAAAAAAAAGAAAACGCTCAGAATCCGCTTTCCTCGTGGTGCTGACCCCCATACAGTGGAGCTGTCCTTCTGCTTGGTACCTCTCAAAATCTACATAGATATGCAAAAGTTCTTATTTAGTTCTATTTCAAAATGCAAAGCACAAAGAAAAAGAGACACTTAGAGAAACATTGTCTTACACCTCTTACAGCTAAACTTCTAATTCATCCAGCACAGGAGCCTCTGACTCTGGCGGGTGTGAGCACTGCCCTGGGGGAAGGTCCCCTATCAATAAGGAGTTCCAGGCTGGCTACAACCACCACACTTGCAAGAGCCAAATAGCTCTGAAAGGGAGAGGCTGTGGGCTGATTTGCTTGGCCAAGGCTGACCTGACACAGGCTATTTTTGATCATCTGTATTTATCCCATTTTGGTGTGACCAGCCCACGTTTCATTACAGAAATACTGTTGTGTTTGCTTCCAGAAGCCGTCTTGAACCCAGCTGGGCTGTTACATCATATGCGCTGTCTCCTGTGCCAGGATTCCGAGATCCAGGCACCTCGAGTCCTCCACACACGCAGCTGCCAGAACCAGAGCGGACTGGCATTTTCCTTCTGCTTCCGCTGTGCAGTGCAGATTGCATATGGCCCTGTTTGTAATGAGGGATCCTTTGTGTAGGTAAGTTACACTGTGTGAATTTCATGTCATGACCATAAAAGGAATATTAGGAAACCTTTTTCTTTTTTTCGAAAAGGGAAACACTGGATTGAATAGTGTTGAGAACTGAACGTTTGAGCTAATGGTTACCAGAGTGTGGTCTGGAGCCCCGTGGGGATCTCTGAGGGCCTTTTATGGAAACCGCAAGTCAAAACTGTTTTCATAGTCAAACTAAGATGCTATTTATCTGACTCTTCACCCAGTGGAAGTGGAAGTTTTGCAGAGGCTATGCACTCTGTGATGATGGCTTTGCTCTGATGGTAACGTAGAATGGACTTGCTCCTGATACAATTTTTTTTTTTTTTTGCTTAGAGGAACTGGGGTGTAGGCTGGAGGTACAGGGATGAGGGGAGAGTATTCACCAGAGACAGAGTGGGGAGCAGAACAGGCAGATTTACTGAAATACACTGCTGAGGGGAGCAGCAGGGAGACAGGAGAGGTCTGTTGTGCCATATGGGTCAGCTCCCTGGCCGGGGATTGAACTCCATAGCATAGTGTGACCCCCAGGCCACCAGGGAGGCCCCTTGTTACTGATATTTTTAATTGAATAAGTAAGTCTTGTAACGATTTCTCACAGTTTCTCAGTGCACATTTATAAAACCTAAATATGAATCGCTATCCAGTGGTGTATTGGTGCCAGCATTACTGACCTGGAGACCCAGTTGCTAAATTTTCAGGGTCACGAGTCCCTTTCGGTGGCTTTGAAATGAACCCTGGCAGGAGTACTTACGCCCAGAAACTCTATTATCACGGGGTTCTTTTTCCTTCAGAGAATGGTTTAACAGTAAGTCCTATTGTATTTAACCACATAGACAAACTCTTTGGGGGTCCTCAGTAATTCCGAGGAGTATAAAGAAGTCCTGAAACCAGGGGCCTCCCCGGTGGCGCAGCGGTTGGGCGCTGCGCTGTGGAGCTGTCGGCAGCGGTGACGCGAGTTCGACGCCCGGCCGGGGAGAATCCCACATGGCACGGCAGACCTCTCCTGCCTTGCCCGCTGCTCCCCTCAGCAGTGCATTTCTGATCTGCCTGTTCTGCTCCCCGCTCCGTCTCTGGTGAACCCTCTCGCCGCCCCACGCCTCTGGCCTGTACCCCAGCTTGTATGTATAAATAAAAAATAAAAAAAATCTTTAAAAAAAAAAAAAAGAAGTCCTGAAACCAAAACATGAAAGAACCGCTGGTCCATTTAAAGCAGAAAAGCAGCCAAGCCCTAACCTGAGCCTGGTGCTCCCTCTGTTGGCAGAAATGAATATGGACATGATGATGTACACAGACGTTCGTGAATGTTTTGTGTGTGTGTGTTACATTATAAAGAAATAAGGACATACAGATAAAAATCACATTGTCTGGATAGTTTTAATTCTTGATTTTACATCTTAATACCTCCAGTTTATTGAAAGATGATGCTACAGGGACAATTAGAAGCATTTCATATCCTATTATTTATTTGCTTTAAAATGACCTTAAGTGACACAGTGAGTGTGCCAAGAGTATATCTGCACACACATACAAGGAATATATGTTTGTAAAGAATACACATACACATATATCACATATTAACTACACATCATATCATTTAATGCTCACCTCTATCTTTTTTTTTTAAGTGTTTATTTATTTATGCATGCAAGGACTGGGGTGTAGGCCAGAGCTGAGGGGCGGGGGGATGAGAGGATTCACCAGAGACAGAGTGGGGAGCAGAACAGGTGGAGCCTCTGAAATACACTGCTGAGGGGAGCAGCGGGCAAGACAGGAGAGGTCTGCTGCGCCATGTGGGTCAGCTCCTGGCCAGAGATCGAACTTAGGCCACAGTGGCTGAACTTAGGCCACAGGTTAAGCACTGAGACTTAACCTCTGCTCCACCAGGGAGGCCCAGATTTTCTTCCTTAATGCTTAATAATGTTAACAGCAGAATTAAGCAAAAAGTTTGAACAGTTAGTAGATACAGAGCCCTTTCTCCCTCCATTCACACACACACACACACAACCTACCCTAGTTTCTCTCTATTACCAGGTGGTACATTTGTTATACCCTGAGGAGAGACATTGACACATAATTATCACCTGGAGTCATCGTTGACATTAGGATTCACACTTGATATTGCACATTCTGTGAATAAAAATATGCTAGGTAACCACTCCGACAGAATCCTCTGAAAGAGTTTCCCCTGTCCCCGTAATCCTCTATGAAATCTTTGATGCCACTGCCAAACCCTAAAACCAAGGATCAGGGAAAAAAACTAAAATATATATAAGTAAACAGATAAATGAATAAACCCAGGGAAGAATGCACCATCTTGAAGCTTTTATCTTTGAAAAAATGTCATATACATGTTGTATCATTTAACGCGTACACTGGAATGTGTGTACACTATTCGGACTGGTGTCTTTGGCTCAGTAATATTCACAAAAGTTCCTGCATGCACAGTCAGACTTTCTAATTTTTGAGAAATAACATTTCATTGACAAAATGTACCATCCTATATTGACTCCTTCATACTGACGTTACCTACTGGTTGCTTCCAAACGTTGGCAATCACAAATAAAGCTGGCCAAAGAGAATTATGAGGGCTAGGGTGGTAACACCTTGTTTACTTTGAAAAGGAATTCTGAACTGTCTTAAAACTGGTTGGGGCCTCCCTGGTGCCACAATAGGACAAGTGCAGCACTGTGGAGCTGTCGGCAGCTCCAGCGCGAGTTCGATGCCCGGCCGGGGAGATTCCCACATGGCACAGCAGACCTCTCCTGCTTCGCCTGCTGCTCCCCTCAGCAGTGTATTTCCTTTGATCTGCCTGTTCTGCTCCCCACTCTGTCTCTGGTGAACCCTCTTACTGCCCCACACCTCTGGCCTGCACCCCAGCATTGTATGCATAAATAAATACATCTTTTAAAAATTTTTTAAAAAACAACAACTGGTTGTACACATTTGCAGTCCCACAAAATTCAGTGACAATTCCTCTCACTCCATCTCCTTAACCATGAGGCCAAATGATGTTGCCAGTAAAGAATGAACTCACATTGCTCTGGCTGCATTCTGGTGGCCAGCCATGGGCTTGACCCAGAAAGATGGGGCCGTTCTTGATTTACCCTGTGGTTCTGGAAACTTTGGGACCCAGTTTCCACAGCCAGTTGCAGCCTTGAGGAGACTGGGAAGACCACCCCCCTGCCATTACCCCAAGGCGCACAGGTGACAAGAGAAGCCCAGACCCTTCAGTGTGCATGGTCACCAGTACCCACCCCACACCCCAGGGAGGCAGCCAAGGGCTGGGGACTAGATGGGCACTGGGGAGGGATTGAGGGTGGGATTGAGGGTGTCGTGGCTGGAGCCTGATTGGAGGAAGCAGGCTTGGCCTGGGGGCAGGCAGGTGTGAGGCCCCGCCCCTCCCCACCAACCCCACCCACTGGCCCTTGAACCCCCGCCCCCCCAGCCCCTGGCCTGGCCCTCACCATCTCGGAGGAGGGAGCCACCAGTAACTGGAAGCCAACTCCAAAAGACATTAGGAAGACAGAACCCGTGGTAATTGAATCCTTGTCTGTCTGTCTGTCTGTGTGATTTGCTGATTGTAGCCCCAGCACACACACTTCCACCCCGCTGCAAAACGCACCCGCACGCACACCCCACTGCCTTGCATCGTGTAGCCGGGAGGGCCGGCGCGTCCTGGGAGCTGCAGCTTGTCACTGCCCTGCATCTGACCTCAGCGCGGCAAAGGCAGCGGAGTCCTAGGGAGCCGCAGCCCCTGCCACCGCCCGCCTCGTGTGGGGGCCTCCAGCCTGCCCAACTCACTGAGTACCCATCTTCCCCTGGGCCCCATGCCCACAGGACTCATCCCTTCCCCTCCCCAGTGTCCGCTGCTCTGAAACCAAGACCGTCAGCCACCTGGGCCCTTCTCACTGCTTCTCAGCCTCTGCATACGTGGGGGCCCACCTGGATCCCCCTCTGCTCTGGACCCTTTGGGCTCCGGTTTCCAAAGCCAGGTGGAGGAGCCTCTTTCTGGTGAGAATGGGCAGGTGGAGGAGACTGGGTTGCTGTCTGGGCTCAGGGGCAGGTAGGGGCCCAGAGGTGTGGGTGTGGGGCTGAGCCTGGCTGCCTCCCTCTTCCTCCCGCTGCTGAGGCTCAGGGCACCCGAAGCAGAAGAGCTGCCCCGGCCCCAGCTGCCCTCGGCCTGCGGACCTGCTGCACGCAGCCCAGCCCCAGGCCAGGCCTGGCCCAGGCCCAGGTGCTGACTCAGGAGCTGGCCGAGGCTCCTCCCCACACGCGGTGGGGGGGGGTCCCCCCGGGGGTCCCCGTCTCACACAGAGACGCCCTCCTCGCCTGGGCCCGGGGACCCTCTTCCCGGGTGTCCATCCAGGCTGCCCCAAGTCCAGGCTGAGGGCCGTGGGGGCGCTGGGCCCAGGGCGGCCTCTGAGGGACCTGCAGCCTGTCCCTCGCCAGGGCCCTTCCCTCCACGACTGGGGCAGGGAAGACAAGCAGGGGGGCTTCCCAGGGGCCCTGCTCCTGCCGCCCCCGGGCATCCTTGGTAGTGGGGGGCCGGAGCAGGTGGTGTCCCAGGCCACCCTGGCCCTATCCTGGGGCCCCGGGGGGTCAGACTCCACCCCACAGACACCACCTGGAGCGCACAGCTCAGTCTGGGGGTGTAGAGGTGGCCAGTTTGGGGTTCTTCACAGGGGGCGAGCAGGGCCCTCTGCTGCCTCCCTGGGGAGCCTGCCCAGCAGGGTGACGGGCGACAGGGTGGCAGCAGACGTCGACGAGCTGATATCGCGATGCTCCCCGAGGAGAGGGGTGCAGCGTCGGGCATGAGAAGCAGCGTGACCTGGGGCAGGGGACTCCGCTGGTGTCCTGGGGTGCAGGCCTGGCTCAAGGTGAGGAGGGTGTTGGGGAGGTTTGAGCTGCCTTTCCACCGGGGGGCGGGTGTCTGCTCACAGGGGCAGTGGGCTGAGGGGCTCCGGAGCCCCGAGGGCTGCCCGTGTCCATGCAGCCCTCCCCAGGCCAGGCGGAGGCGTGGGGGCGGTCACGGTCTGGGGGGCCCTTTGACAAAGGGCAGCATGGAGACGGCCCTGGGCAGTGACCCCAGAGCCCCCTCCCTGGGTCAGGGGCTGCAGGGGCTGCCCGGCCGGGGACCACCCATCTCCGCCCCTCTCAGCAGGCCCCAGGGGCCTGGCTCCAGGCCCCCCGGCAAGGACCCAGCTGCGCCCGCTCCAGAGGCCACCCCCAGCCCTGCGGGGACTGCTCCTCTGTGCAGCGGGCTGGCGCCCAGCCCACCTCACCCTGTTTCTGCAGAGCCCCGGGCCTAGGTGCCCGCTCTGCCTTGTGCCCCACAGAAAGCAACGGAGACTGAGAAAGTGAGAGCTGAACCCGTGTTTGGAAGACATGACTGGGCGGCTCATCAGGCGGCTCTGAGGAAAGAGCACTGGCCCGGGCTGCAGCCTTTCCCCGTGTGACTCACCTGTGCAGGTGACTCACCGGGAGGCAGGTATTCCGTCATCACGCTGGTGCCCGTCCCCAGCAGGCGGACAGCCGAGCAGGGCAAGCTCCTGCAGCGGGCTCTTGGGTCTGATCGCTGCGTTTGTGCCCAGGGAGGCGTAACGCCCTGCGCCCGACAGAGCTCAGGCAGTGGAGGCGCCCACCTTCCAGGAGACTGCCAGGTCAGCCCACGGGGGGCCGGGGACGAGCCTCCGGGATAAAGCACCTGTGACCAGGTGAGAGTCTCCTGCTTGCACTCTGCACAGCGGCAGCGTCCTGGGGCCCAGTGTGGAGACCCCGGGCTGCCTGCAAGGGGCGCAGCGCTGAGCCCGGGAGCAGGCAACTGGGGCTGGACAGGAGGCGCCCACCCCTGCAGGGGGAACGCAGACACCCCGCCCAGAGCCCCTCCCTGGTCTCCAGCTCCTGCCTCAGCGCCCTGAGCGCCCTCCTTACAGCAGACGGACGCGGGGCCTCCACACTGCAAACTCTCCTCTTCCGTCCCGCTTGGAACCTGTTCCTGACCTCTGGTGAGTCCTCAATGCCCAGCAGGCCCACAGGGCGCCCTCCCTGGCCCCCCCACCCCCGAGTTCGCTGCAACAGTCCAGGTTCTGCTCAGGCCTCACAGCACACACCACAAGCCCCCGCTCCAGGCAGCTCTCCTTGATGCCCTGGCGCCTCCTGCGGCCCTGTCACTCTGTGTCATCACTGGACGGGCCGCAGGCTGGGGCTCCCTGGTTGGGGATTTAGCAAACTGCCCAGAGACAGGTACTAAAAACCAGGTGTGACATCACCTTGCCGCTGACACAGTCTCCTGGAAGTGAGAGGAATCAGTGAAAGGCAATAACACCCCGTCACGCTCCCTCAGGGCAGGGCCTTCACCTGGGGTGCCCGTGGCTCCACGGAGAGACCCTCCTCTGCCTGGGCCCCGCAGCTCAGCCCCGAGCAGCGCAGCCGCCTCCCTGGCCTGCTGGCCCAGCCCAGCGGCTCCGGCCTCCCTGACCGCCCACTCGTGGTGTGGACGTTTCCCAGAAAAACGCCGACGCGAGTGAGTGTGACACGGGCCAGGCGCCCCGGAAATGCCCCCAGGACACCGGGACTTCCTCCAGTCCTCCTGCCAGGGGCCACGGTCCAGGACACCCAGACTGCGCAGGCTCTGGCGCCCCAGGAAGGGAAGCCCCCCCGCCCCGTCACTTCCCCCTCCATCAGAGAGGGAAGGGGGAGCGTGAGGGAGACCCGGGAAAGCTACACGGGGCAGGGGCGCAGCAGACCTGCCAGGAGGGCGGCCTGGGAAGCGTGCGGCCCAGAGGCGCGGGGAGCTGAGGGCCACTGCAGAAAATCCCGGCCTTACAGATCCACCTCGGCACACCCTAGAAGTAACTCACTGGAGAACATTAGGTAATAATCCCACAAAGGTGGCGCCCTCCCCAAAAGAAGGACCCTCTAGCAGTACAGTTTCTGCCCCGGCAAAAGGCGGTCTTCCCCCTCCCTCCCCTCTGGTAACTGTCTCTGGCAAACTCGATGAGAGCCACTGAAGGGTGAGCTCTGCTGAGACTTTGCTCAGAGGTAACCCAGCGTCCACGCTCACCCAGCCCCACTGTCAGAACGACACGATGTGGATGCTGAGAAGAGGCGTGTGTGTGTGTGTGTGTGTGTGTGTCCTGCTGTGGGGATGACATGTCAGTGGCTGAGGGGACCTGGGGTGGGGGCTGCTGACAGGTGAGAGGATCTTTGCTCGTCACCCCACAGGGCAGAGGTGGCAACGGGAGCCCAGGCTGTTCAGGCCTTAGTGGGTCACTGGTGCCCCCATTCCCTACCAGGAGGGCCCTTGGCCATGGGGAGCCAGGGGAAGGCAGAGAGGCTTGGAGCAGGTGCGGGTGCCAGGATTTTGTGTGACGCCACCTGGTCTCTCCAGTAGAGAATCCGGGGCTTGTCGGGACAGAGGGACGGCGGGACGGCAGGCGGCTGGACTCTCCCGCTCCAGGAGGAGCTGGTGTCCCTGCAGGCAAAGCCCCGAGGGCGTCAGCAGCTACAGAGGGGACCAGGGCAAAGGTGGGTGAAGGGGAAGAGGGGTCAGAGCCAGGGAAGGGGGAGGCAGGATAACCTGGAAGAACACTGGGTCCTGGGACGTTAAAGAGGGGGGCCATCATCACGGGGGCACAGGGGGGTGGTTAGGGATGCTGGGAGCTCCTGGAATCTGGGCGCTTCTCACGAGCACCTGCTCCAGGCCTCGGCTCCAGTTGGAGGGGAGTCTGAGGCAGCCAGCGCTGGGGCTCCCCCCAGGAGGAGACACAGAAGGCGGATGGGCAGCCCTGCACCTCCCACCCCCTTCAGCTCTCAGGGAACTTAATAACTGCAGGTGTGATAAATATGAAGAACGAGAGGAAATTTTGTGGGGCAAGCAAAGAAGGAGATCTGTCACCTCTGGGAGGTGAGACCAAAGAATAGTACAAGTGACAATTAGGATGGGGGAGCATTTTAGGATGGGGATCCTCGAGGAAAAAAACCAAGCGTCTGTGTTGTGTTTAAACGTGTGCTTGCTTTAATCACCATTTAATTTGTCATTGTTGATACAACAAAGGTTTTTTTGCTACGCGCAAGAGACCCTTTTATGCTGGCTGAATGAGTTACTATAACAAGATCAAATAAAAGCAGCTGATGAGTTAAACATTTAGAAGTTTAACTTCCTAAAACACGCAAGGAGTAAACCTCATTTCCTCCATTCAAAATTAAGACACAAGTTCTACGGTCTCAGTATTAAAGCAACAGGACAATTGTGGGCGTGTCTCATTTTAGACTGACAAGCTACAGAATAATTAAAATTCTAGCAAAGGAAAACGTCACCCGATTGGCTAATGATTACATTATTAGTATTGTTCAAGAATCTGATGTGCAAATGTTCCTGCCTGTTTACAACAGGGTAGCTGAGTGCTTTGTAATCTTAAAAGGCAAAGCACAAACTTCCTGAATTTCGAAGGTTCCTCTGTGTAAAATTTGCCCACGGCATATAAGGTCCCATCAGTCAAGTACCTTCCAGGGCAGCAAGGTCGGGGACCCCCAAAAAGAGGGGCTCCAGTGAGAGCAAGGCGAGGTAGGGTGGCACTGTGCTATAGGTCTTGGGGAGCAGTTTGCACCTCATCCTAAGAAAAAGGTGACTCCTTTTTGAGGTGACCTTCAGAAAGGCAGGATCAGATCTGAGATGTGGCCTCCCAGGGTCCAGGGTGCCCAGGGGGAGTCACTGAGAAGGTGGGAGCAAAATCCTGCTGGGGAAGACTGGGCCTGGATGGAGAGTGGGGATAGACAGGGGAGCTCTAATTCATAGGACATTTAGGAGGGATGGCAGCACGATGGGGGCGGGCTGGATGTGCAGCCCATCAGCCAGTCACAATGAATCGCGCACCGGCTGTGTGTGGGGCATCCTTTGGGTACCGGGCCCAACAGGGGAGAGAGCAGGGCCGTGCGCAGGTGTGTGGCTTTCCTAACTGGAATGTGAGCCCATCAGTCCCTGAGACAGGCACTCCAGGAGGGTCGCTTTGGGAGAAGTCAGGGACCATTCTGGAAATCTTGCACTTGCAGGGCCTGGGGGACATCCAAGTGGAGATGGCAAATGGGCAGGTGGCTCCAGAATTCAGCCGAGAGCTCTGGGCTGGGTGTAAAACTCTGGGTCGTTTGCATTTCGCTGGTGGCTGAAGCCATTATCTGGATAGATTATCAGGCAGACGAAATACAGTGTACTGGTCCAGAAGAGAAGAGTCTGCAAGGGAACCAAAGACCAGTCAGAGAGGCAGAAGGAAAATCAAGACAGTCTTATGACACAGACAGTAAGGGATGTGGGCATTTCTAAAAGGAATTGGTCAGCTATGTGGAACTATGCCCAAGTTCACCGGCGAGCTAGTGGCTGGTGCCCAACTATAATAGTGCCCAGCTATTTAATAAAAGGTACAGAGACAAATGGTTAGCCACTTGAAAACAAAGATAGACCCCCTACCTCATACTAATCGTAATATAAATTCTGCCCAAGGTCAAGGTCCAAAATTAGTCTTTGAAAAGACAAAGTTTGATAATCTTGGTGTGGAAAGATCTTCTTAAGACAGGAAAGGGGAACCACAGAAGATTTTAAAATATGCTGCAAGGAATAAGCTTGCAGCAGATTTGACAGACATTGGGTTAATATCCTTCTTCTACAACAACCCAATGGGAAAATGGCTAAGAGAGT
The DNA here is from genome assembly GCA_004024925.1 of Scalopus aquaticus. Lineage (NCBI taxonomy): Eukaryota > Metazoa > Chordata > Mammalia > Eulipotyphla > Talpidae > Scalopus > Scalopus aquaticus. The sequence goes on along the minus strand of PVIJ01014389.1, from coordinate 24,973 downwards.
GGAATAGCCAGTTCCAGAAGATGGGTGCTAGCAGCCGGAAATATGTAAAAAGACAATCATGTCTTTCATGTTCAAGGAAATGTGAATGAAACCATAAAGAGACTCCATTCCTTGAATGGGTAAATCATTTTAAAACAGGTAACATTGCTGGGGAAAAGAAATATGAAAACTTTTTTGGCATGGTCCTGGGTAATAGCTGTTGAATTTCCAGTGTCTATTTCCTGATTTGGATGATGGATACATGGTGTATTTCGCATGTGAAAAATCAAAGAGCTCTCCACTTTATTCTATGAGCTCTATAAAGTCAAACTATTTATTGAAAAAGCATTTGCACACTTTTCTATATGTTTTACTCTTTAATGCTTTTTAAAAGAACCGACAGATAACAAAATGTCCATGCCCCACAGTTGGACAAGCTCAGTTATGGGATGGTTCTCTTCATTTTGCAAAGTGACAATCAAAAGGCGAACCACCTTTGCATTTTTTTTTTAAATGGGACATAGAAAGGGACAATTGACAGAAAACAACTGCATATGACAAACCCAAGTGGTCACCAAACACAGAAAGTCCTCAATCTCCTGAGTGTCAAAATGTCAAAGCTACAAAGAGAGAGAGAAAAATAAAACTACAAAGAGATTTTATTTTATACCCATATAGTGAAGAAGGGGTAACATCCACTTTGGGGGTGAGTAGGTATATTACATTAATGGAAAAAATATTTAAAGAGTATTTTTGAGGAAATAATTTATCAATTAAATATAACCTCTGCCTCGTGAACCTATATTTATAATTTATAATTACTGCAATCTGAAAGTATGTCTGTTGGATAGTATTTTGTGCAGCGCTGGGGGTGGAGAATCTCCCAAGATTTAAGTTCCAGACCTGGCATCACCTATGTGGCACCAGGAGCCAGACATCGTCTAAGGGCTCAACCCTGCCAACTCATTTAATCCCACACCCACCCGATGAGGCGTGTCCTTTATTTTACAGTCACCCCCATTTTGTGCGTGGGGTAAACAGAGGCACAGACAAATAAAGCCAGGCACCTTCATGCATGGACGTGGGCGGGACTCAAACGCGGCAGCCTCGCTCTGGGCCCAGGCTCAGCTCTGTGCCACGGCTCAGCAGTGCCCTTCCCCTGCTCTGGCCTCAGCGGACCCAACTGCTAATTGGGTTTCCCCATACTCACCTCTTCAGTTTGCTGCAGGGGTTAAATAACATCGGGCCAGAGACAAGTGTTTTTAAAAGAGGTGCCTTTGTTTCAGACTCTGCAGGAAGAAGGAAGAAGAGGCCCTGCCAGCCCCACCCCCAGCACCACCCCTCCCGCTCTGGTGTTAGGTTCAGGGTGAGTTGCCCAACGCCCCGTTAAAAGACAAAGCAGGGCAGGGACCCAGATCCTGGGTCTTCCCACAGCCACACGCCCAAGCGCGCCCCTCCCCCACTCGGCTGGGTAAGGGGCCCCTGGCTTTGTCCCAAGCTTCCCCCTCCCCACCCCAGCCAGACCGACTGCACCGCATCCTGCTGGGGCCCCCCAGAGAAGGAAGCAGAGTCTGGGGGCCCCTGTAACCCACACGGGAAGTCCTGTTAGGGAGTGAAGCAAGGTCTTCCCACGCCTCAGGCCCAGCAGATAAAGGCGCGGCCGGCCTCGCGCTCCTACACTCTTGCCCGCCATGTCCGGCCTCCACGCGCCTCTCCTGCTCGCCTGGGCCCTCGTCGCCCTCGCCGGCCCCGGGCTCGGACAGGCAGCCAAAGCCCCGGCCTGCTGCGGCCCGGTGGTGCCCCGGCGAGAGTGGAGGGCCCTGGCGTCCGAGTGCGGCGGCCCAGACCATCTCCTGAAGCAGCCCGTGCGCTTCGTCGTGGTGTCGCACACGGCCGGCAGCAACTGCGACACCCCGGCCTCCTGCCTGAAGCAGGCTCAGAACGTGCAGCACCACCACGCGCGCACTCTGGGCTGGTGCGACGTGGCCTACAAGTGAGCGCGGAGGGGGGCAGGCTGGGCGGGACGGAGTGGGGTGAGGGACGGGAGCACAGCGATGTGGGAGCTGGGGGTGGGGGTCGGGCCTACGTCCCTGTAAAACTGGGCAACAGGCAGGAGGGGTCCTCTGCACTGGGGCTCCTCCAGAGCCAGGGCCTTTGTCAGCTGGCCGAAACCAGACGGTTACACGTGCACCGGCGCTGGGCGCTGCTGGGCGGTGACTATGCTCTCCCAGCCTCACCCTCACCTCCCTGAGAGGGTGGCCCTTACTCACCCTCACCTCCCTCTTCAGTCTGCAAAGCCAGTGGGCGGGGCTATCTGGTCCGACCAACCAGCACATGCAGTGGGGGGCAGCCAACACATGCAGGTGACTTAGGGTGCCCCTGCCAGGCCAGGTGCCAGATACAGGGATGGGGATTCGGCCACTAACAGCGCCAGTCGAGCCTAATGGGATGGAGGGACCCGCTGGGAGAAACAGGTGAGAAAGAATGAAGTCCTGAGAGTGGATTCAGGTGGTGAAGCAGTGGGGCTAAGGACAGGTGCCCAGAAGCGGGGCCCCCTAGGCAGAGTGAGGTGAGGGAGTGTCTCCACTTCTCCACTACAGTGGCTCAGAGATGGCTGAGGGATGAAGGGAAGGGAGGAAGCTGAGGGAATAGTGTAGCCAGCAGAGAGGGGGTGCAGCAGGATGTGAGGTGCAGTGGGGAGCTAGGGGAGAGATGTGAAACCAGGAGGGGCCAGGGCCAGGTCGCACAGAGAGTTGTGGGCCTTGGTTCCCCTCGGGAAAACCAGGTGCCATGGAGGATGTGAGCTTCCTTGGGGATAAGACACTCCCCCTGGCTGCTATGGGGAAGACAGACTTTAGGGAATAAGGGCAGAAACAGGGCCACGGATTGGTTGGAATTGCTTCTGAGGTCCATGGCCCCCAGCCCTGGGGATTCTCAAGTTCTGCAGGTTCTCAGGCCTCAGTAAGCTCCAGAAAATCACCTTGCTAGAAATGCAAGCTCCCAGGTCCCATCCTTAGCGAATGCTCAATGGGGCCAGGTGAGGCCCAGGAATCAGCCACCTCTCTTGGAGAAATCTAGAAGCCTCCGGGATAGCCCCAGCTTTTGCCCTGAAGATTTGATCATTCAGAGGTTCCAATGTCAAGGTTTCGTTTCCAAGAGTGAGGGGCCCTGATTCTGGCTGTTTCCAGGAAGCTGTGCAGACCACGGGCTGGGCTTGAGCTTCTGGCCTCGGTCGCCTTTCAGGGATACGAACTGGTTTCTCAGAGTTTAGCGGTCAGTCTGATTCAGACATCCTGGATCGCCTTTTCCTTGTCACCTTGCGTTCTCTCTGAGTCTGTTTCTTCACTGTAAAAGGGGGCTCCTGGCTGTCCCCACCTGGTGATGCATGTTGAGGGTTTGATTACAAGTCAGGTGACTCCACTTAACAAACGGTGCGCCATCAGCGCTGCCAAGCACGGGAACTAGCCTCAGAGCCCGATTCTGAGAGCCTGGCTTCCTAAGTGGCAGACGAGGGACCCCAGATACACAAGCGTCAACATCCTGTGTGTGGCTGGTGAGCCGAGGGGCTGAGGCTGCAGGCAGACCCCCGCCCTCAGACGCTCCTCCTCTGGCTAACTCCACTGAGTCAGGACTTGTCGGAAGAGGGAGTCTTAGGACCTGGGGCCAAGGTGGGCACCTCAGAGGCAGTTGCTGGCACTCTAGGGCTGTCTTGTTATGTCCCTGATCCCCTCCCCCAGTGGGACAGGAAGCGGGTGGGGCGGGGGCGTAAGGCAGGAGTCTCTGGGACATGACCTTGGGCAAATTGCTCCTTTCCTAAGTTTTGGCTACCTCAGCTTAAAGCGGAGTTACCCATGGTGCGTGTCTGGGAGGATACAGGCGAAGATAAAGGAACTCAAGAGCTGAAGGAATCCCCACAGGAGGCCAAGAGAAAGCAAGGGGTCAGATCATTTGGGGGGTTCACGGAGACCTGGGTGAAAATCCTGACTCTGCCCCCAACTGGCTGTGTGACCATGGGCAGGAGTCTCCACCTCTCTGATTCCCTGTGTACAGAGGGGGGCACTAGTGACTCATGGGACTATTGGGATGGGAAAAGATACATCAGGGCTGTGCCTGGCCCGCGGCAGTGGCCACGTCATCGTTATTGTGGAAGATGAGGGGTTAAGAGGGTGGTTGGGGAAGTGGTGAATAGTAGGTTAGGAGGGAGGGGGTGTGGTGGAGGAGGGAGAGTCTCCTCCCTCATCAAGACGCCCCACTCCCCGCAGCTTCCTGATCGGAGAAGATGGGCTGGTGTACGAGGGCCGGGGCTGGGACATCAAGGGCGCCCACTCCGGTCGCACCTGGGACCCCATGTCCATCGGCATCACCTTCATGGGCAACTACATGGGTATGTGGCTGTCGTGTTGTTGGGGTGGGACTCCATGGGGCCTGAGGGTGGCACAGCAGGGGGCAGCTGTGAGGGGCTCTGTCACCCACAGGCTCAGCCACCTTGAACAGCCCTGAGCCCGGGTTTCCCTTTAGATGACAACCGTTTTCGAGCCAAGGGTGGGAATTAGTTCAGCCACATAAAAGTGCTCAGGAGATCCCAGGCCAAAGAAGCGTCTGGCATAATGGCAGCTAGGGCGGGCAGGACCCTGGGGTCTGGGAGCAGAGGAGGGAGACTCACTCATAATCCTGACAGCTGACTACCCCCGACGCCCATCCGCATTCTGCCGGGTTTACAGGACGAGCCCCCTTCTGTCATCCCCAGGGCGGGGGCCATTGTTCCCCCCTCAGACCAGGAAACGGGCACAGAGCTGGTCACTGCTTAGGAGCGGCAGACTGGTGCCCACCTCGGGGCCTGCTGGGAGCCGCAGCTGGAATCCCTGGCCCACACTACCTTTCCAGAAAGCCCCACCTCACTCGTGCTTCTTGTCTCCCCAGAGCGGTCACCGCCGCCCCGGGCACTCCGGGCGGCCCAGAGCCTGCTGGCCTGTGGAGTGGCGAGGGGGTCCCTGACCCCCAGCTACCAGGTCAAAGGCCACAGGGACGTTCAGCAGACGCTCTCTCCCGGGGACCAGCTCTATGAAATCATCCGGAATTGGCCGCACTACAGCGAGTGAGCCCTGTCTTCCGCTGCTCCAAGCCAAAACCCCGGCAGCCTCCCCCTCCAATAAAGGTGCAGCTCACGCTGCGTCTGGCACGTGCCTCCCCCTCCCGACCTGTCACCCCTGCCCGGCCCCGGTCTCCCGCGTCTGTCCTGGTGCTCAGAAGCCAGAGGCCCCGACCCTGAACCAAGACCCCAGAGATCCCAGCTTGGATGCAACATCACAGCTCAGAACCCAGAGGTCTCAGGTCAGAGCGCAGGAATCAGCACCAGGTCGGCCCGGACACCCCGAGAGCAGCACAGGGGCCCTCCCAGGCAGCGAATCATGCCGCAAGACACCCCCATTTCAGCCACACAGCCAAAGACATCCTGTGCAGGACATCCGGTTGGATCCCTTTGAGGAAGGGCTGCTCACTACCACACCTCAGTCTCCCCCTCGTTTCTTTAGTGCCCGAGTTTCTTTGGAAACTGAACCCCAACCTGGCCAGTGACAGATATACCCAGAAGGTATACAGAGGTGCCAACTGCACCCCCCCACCCGGTACTAATTATTCCCACTCCACCCCCACCCATCAGTCATAAGCTGAGGGATCCCAAGGGCAAATATATTTATTTACAAAAAGCACACACCCCTCCCTCCCAGCATGCAGTGCCTGGGGGAGGGGGTGGGGTCAGGGCCCCAAGCACCTGAGACCCCCCACCAAAGCACCAGGAGGGGGCGGGGCCTAGGCGGGGCTGGAAGGGCGCAGGCCCTGGCCCCGCCCTGAGGCCCGCCCCCTGCAGATTCGTTGGCGGGTGGGGCATGGAAGGGCAGGACGCCCTCTCCGGTCACGACCGCGTGTCCAGCCGGTTCATGTACTCCTGCAAGGCCTTCAAGCGGGCGTCTATCTCGGCCATGTCGGCCGCCTGGTGGTCGGAGCTGTACTCTGTGAGAGCAGATGCGCATGTGGAGGGCTGTGAGGGCTCTGCCGCCGCTGGGAGCTCTGGGGTCCAATCTGCTGCCCTCGTACCACCCCCAGTGGGCTCTGGAGCAGTGGAATCCCAGGCTCACCTTTCATGGAGACCCAGTTCCCCGAACTGGCCAGGCGCCTCTGATGGCGGCCGCGTTCCAGCGGAGTGGACTTCTGCTGTGGCAAGAAAGGGGATCAGAGGCCTCCCTGGTGGCGCAGCGGTTAAGCGCTGCGCTGTGGAGCTGTTGACTCCCGGAGCGGCTACGCGAGTTCGACTCCCGGCCGGGGAGATTCCCACATGGCCCGGCAGACCTCTCCTACCTCGGCCGCTGCTCCCCTCAGCAGTGTATTTCCATCGACCTGCCTGTTCTGCTCCCCACTCTGTCTCCGGTGAACCCTCTCACTGCCCCACACCTCTGGCCTGTACCCCAGCTTGTATGCATAAATAAATAAATCTTTAAAAAACAAAAAAGAAAGGGGATCAGGCAACCTCCCTCTATTCCAGGCCCAAATCCCACTGGAAATTCAAAACCTAAGGACCTCAGAAACTAAGGGCTGACACCTACGCGGTACCTCACAGTTTCACCAGAACCCTGGGAGGAGAAAACCATTACCAAGCCCAGATAAACAGGGCAGTCAGATTTTAAAACCTGCAAGCTGAGGCTGGAGGTGATGTTCTCTGCCGCCTCACCACCCCACTCTCCTTTCCAATGCAAAGGCCTCTGTGGCCTGGGGGCATTTCAGAACTGCTTCTGCCACGGAGGTCCCCAGAATACAATCGAGGGACAAGGGAACCTCGGCTTCTGGTGGCTGAGTGCTGCCCCTACCTTCCCCGAGGCCACAGGAAGGACACTCACCATATTGGATCGCGTCCAGGTGGGGCTGGGAGGCTTCCCGCGGCGGCGGACACTGGGAAGGAAGCAATCAGTGACCAATGGAACGCTCTTTGGCACTTCCCACCTCACCCTCCTCTGGGTTCCAGCCTCTGCTACCCCATTACCCTGCAAAAGACTGTTTCCAGTCTCCCCAAACACCCGATTGGGAGCGGTCCTTCCCCCCCCCCCCCATTCCAAGTTTTACCCTCTAGGGAGGGATTCAGAGAAATCCTCAAATTCGCTGCAGGAGCTGGCGGACGAGTAGCGGCTGCGGAAACTGTCCACTAGGGGGAGAAAGAGCGGGTGAGCCTCCCGCACTCACCCGTCGCGTCCAGCCCGCCCGCCGGCCCCGCGCTCCAGCCCAGTTACCCGAGGAGCTGCGGTTCCGGGAGCGATTAGCCGCATCCCCTCGGCCGGTCAGGGCAGCGGGGCCCCGAGTCTGGCGAGACCAGGTGATGGATGGACCGTCCCCACTTCCTCCGCTGCCCAATCGGTTCCGCTGCTGCTGCCTGGGGAGCGGGTAAGGAGAGGCTTGCCTGTGCAACCAACCAGTGCGCGGAAGGCGCCGCCGCACCCCTGCTCGCACCCAGGGCCCGTGAACCGCTTGTGGTCACGCGGCCTAAGGAGAGTAAAAAAGCGCGGGAGGACGAGGGGTGGTTGTGGGCTGGGAGACAAGGAAGCAAGGGGCGTGGAGCCGGCAGGGGGAGGGGAGAGACGGAGTAGTTGGCAGGTGGGATGGACGGTTGGGAGACAGAGATGAGGGTCCCGTCAGCGGGCCAAGGATACGGCCCGCAAGGAAGGAATGAGCGCTAACTTCATCTTGATCTCTCTCTGCTTCTTCTCCTTGGCTTTCACAAAGGCTGTCGGGTCGAAACGGGGCACGCGACCACCTGGGGGGTAGGCAGAGGAGGCGGCTGCGGTCACAAGGGCCCCCACGGCCCTGTCCTTTCCACCTTTCCCACCGGCAGAGCAGGACCGGCACCGACCTGTGGGTGAGGGCGAAGGGCGGGTAGGGTGGGCTCGACCCCGACTCCCGCGGCCGCTCTCCCGGGAAGAGGAGCGCGCAGCGCCGCGGCCCCGCGACGTGGAGCGCTCCCGGGACGTGGAGGTCCGATCCTCCCGGGCCAGGGGCGGAGCGACGGGCGGAGTGCGTCTCCTGGGGACCCAGGACCCTCTGTCAGTTTCCCGCAGGCCCGGCCAGCTCCGATTCCAAGCCTGTTCCCGGGTGGCACCACCGCCGAAGCTCCAGGCCCATTCCGCCATCCACGCCCAGATAGTCGCGCACTCGCACACGACACTCACAGAAACTTCTCGCAGGATCAGGTAACTTCCCCAGCTCCTCTCGGAGCCTCTCAGAACCCCTCACGCCCCCGCAGAACCCGTCTCTCTTCTCTACAATCTCGTAAGCCCCCCTCACCGGATCCTTCTTCCTGAGGTCTCCCACAGCTCCCTGAGACCCCTCCTAATTTCCCGCCACTCTAATAATGCTAATGGCACCGACTAGAGCCCCCCACACCTGCTGGGTGACGCCCTTTCGCGCAACGCGTCCAAGCCCGCCCCTTCCCGATCCTCTTTGGAGACTCAGCCCCTAAAATTCCGCTTCAAGCCCTGCCCACCTCTCCGCAGACCCCGCCCCCGATTCGAAACCTGAGGTCTTCCAGAGGCCGTCAAGTCCATTAAGCCCCTCCTACCCCTCCAGCCCCGCCCACCCCCGGGCGCCACGCGCGCTCTCCTGCATGCCCAGGCCCCGCCCCCACCTCTAGGCCCTCCCAATCCTCCTCAGACTCTGCCCCCTCTCACCCCAGGCCCACCTGCAGGAGCACCCCACCTGGCCCTCGGCCCCGCCCACCCTCGGCCCCGCCCCTCACCCTCTCTTGTAAATGGCCAGCTCTGAGTTCAGCGTCTTGAGCCGCGCGCGCAGACTTCGCTCCGACGCCTTGACTTCCTCGAGCTGCAGAGAGGATTCAGGCGCAGAGAAACAGACTGAGACCGTGGTCCGCACCCGCTAGCCGCCCCTGCCGTCCGGCTCGCCCCCTCACCTCCTTGGCCAGACGGCGACAATCCTGGCTGCGGCGGCCTGACCCGCGGTGCCCGACGCTGCGCTCTTGGCGCAGCTCCAGCTCCAGGCCACGCACAAGCCCGCGCAGAGACTCGGCCTCCTGGCGCGCCGCCCTACCGGCCAGCGCCTCCTCCCGTGACCGGCCCAGCTGAGTCTCCAGCTCGCGCTTCTCGGAAGACAGGCGTGCCACCCTGCGTACCAGGTGAGAGCAAGGGCTGGGGGCGCGCATGTTGAGGGGAGGCCCGCTCTTAGGTCTTCTTATCCTCATTCTGGCATGGGGGTGGGCGCATGGTCTCATTTATAACCTCCAGCCCACCTCCCCCACATGAGGGACGTGGCCACATCACCACCACCATCCATCCCACAGAAGGACACAGCCATGTACGTTTCATTACAAAATATACCACCAATCTATACCCTCTGTATCCTGAAAGCCTAGCCCTGAGGTCCTGGCCCAGCCCCCCCTGGCCTTGCTGCCTTCCCATTCGCCAGGACTCTGTAAAATAACAACAAACCAGATCAGACCAAGTCATTAACTTTGCTCAAACCTTTCCTTGAGAAAATGACTGTACATGGAGTGTTTACAAATGTAGACTTACAATGCTGCACACCTGAAATGTATATATTATTACCATGTTATCTCAGTAAAAATTTATCTTTAAAAAATGACCTATACACAATGCTATATACATTGCTGTGCAATTTGTAATGACAAATCAAGCAAAATGCATATCAGCTGAATGTCGGAGGCATCTACCCTAACTGGAATATTACACAACTGTAAAAAAGGAAGGAGACAGCTGTGTATCCCATCACCAAGTGATGGCGGGGATATACATCTAAGAGCAGCACAGGCAATGTTGCGTGTATATCTCTTCTTAAAAAAGCAAAGAGGGGCAGCAGTGTATTTCTGATCTGCCTGTGCTGCTCCCCACTCTGTCTCTGGTGAACCCTCTCGCCGCCCCACACCTCTGGCCTGTACCCCAGCTTGTATGTATAAATAAAAAATAAATCTTAGAAAAAAAAAAAGCAAAGAGGGGGTTGTAAATTATATACCTATGTTTATATTTATATATATATGGTTAAATCAAAAACAAAAAAGCTATGTTATCTATGGGGAAGGGAAGAAGACAGAAATGGACCTGTCTGCACATACCTTCTTTTTCAATTTTGACTTTGGAACTATGAAAAATTTTTTATTTAAATACATTGTAGCAGAAGCATCCCTACAGCTTTAAAATTATACTGGGTCAAACCTAACCTAACTGCATGTGGAAGTTGGTGGCCTCTGGAAAGAGAATTATGTTAAGTGACCTGAAGGGGAAAAAAAACTTGCTTTTAACAGTGGAAAAATAGCCTAAGGGCTGAAAGAACTGCAGCCACATCTTAAACTCTATTCAGTACTCTTACTAGGATTAATGGAATTATTGGGATAAAGCAAATAAATAATGGTGTTACTAGAAGCTAAGATTTTCAGTATGAGAAGACATACAAATCAAGAGGGTTATACAAACACAGACATTATTTTTCTTATTCTGAAAATGTATTTCCTTGCTCTTTCCATTACAAAATGCCTAAAAGCGAGGTCATCGCAGTGGCAATGAACAGCCTGAGTGACTAGACCGTGGTGTCTAAATGAAACAAAACAAAACAAAAAATAAAAACCAGAGCTCCTTGGAGAAATGACTCCTGCCAGCTCTGAGACTGTGTGAGCAGGCTAGACATCTTGGCAAGCCAGGAAACAAGCATCCATCCAGTTACTGGGGTCATTTCAAAAGGATGCCAAAGCCAACGTGAAGGTATTTTTAGTGGCTGAAGATAAAGACAATAAATATGTGCGTCAAAAAACATCTGCAAAGGGCCTCCCTGATGGGCTAGGAGTTAAGGCTCAGCACTATCACTGCTGCTGAAGTGTCCCTGAGTTCCATCCCCGGCCAGGAAGCTGGCCCACAGGGTGCAGCAGACCTCTCCTGTCTCCCCGCCACTCCCCTCAGCAGTGTACTTCAGTGGATCTGCCTGTTCTGCTCCCCACTCTGTGTCTGGTGAATCCTCTCATCCCTCACGCCTCTGGCCTGCACCCCAGTTCTTCTATGCAAAAAAAAAAAAATCTGCAAGGAACAAGGGGCAAAAACACACCTAGGGTAGAATGAATAACAGCCCCCTGAGATATCCTCATCCCTGGAACCTGTAAATGGAAACTTCTATGGCCAAAAAAAAAAAAAAAAAGGACTTTATAGATCTGATTAAATTAAGAACCTTGCGATGAGGCGATTATCCCAGATAATCAGAGTGGGCCCTAAATGGAATCACAGATCCTTCTAAGAGAGGCTGAGGGAAATGAGATACAGAGAAGAAGGCAATGTGACCAGAGGCGTGGACTGCCGTCTAGGGTCACACAGAATGACAGAAGCCACCTGAGGCTGAAAGGCAAGAAACGGGTCCCCTAGAGCCACAGGGATTCTGCCCAGAGGTGACCCTGTCCTCGATCCAATGGAAATGCTTTCAGACTTCTGGCCTCCAAGACTATAAGAGGATAAGTTTCTACTGTTTCAGACACCACACTTGTAGTAATTTGTCACAGCAGCCCTAGGAAACCAACGGGATGTCAGTTAAGTTTAAATTCATGAGCTTATAATGATACCCAAAACAAAACCAAACTCACTGATTTCCACGGGAGAGTAAAGAAGCCAATTCATTAGTCTGACAAAAGTTAAGTAAAAACAAAAAATCAACTCTTGGTCATGCATTGCCCATCGGAAGTGTACCTCAGGAAGAGCACCTAGCTCACGCGAATGCTTTACTGAAGAGTTCCAGCTAAGGAAAGCAAATAGGGTTATAGAATTAGATCATCATCCTTCACTAGCCCCTAGTGAAAAAATCTAGCCCATTTATCATCAGTCGCTGCTAAAACTATGTATTAACTCAGTTGTTCTTGCCTCACCTGAAAATTAAAATGTTGGGAATCTGAAAAACATACAGCTGCCTACGTTTTTGGGAAACTGAATTTACCCTTTGTAATGAAGAACAAGATAAGGAAGCCGCATCTCACTGCTTCTCCCTGGCAGTATATTGGAGGTCCCAGCCCATGCAGTAAGGCAAGAGCAAGAAATGAAAGCTAAGGATTGAGAAGCAACTAATATATAATCCTTTGCAGACAAAATGATTATTAATATTGATCATCAAATGAATATATGAAAAAATCATTAGAAAAAAATAAGAAAGCTGATTCAAGTTACTGGATTTATACATCACTTATATAAACATCACTGTGATTTGTACTTAAAGCGAAGAAACCATTCACTAAAACACCCAAAGATGGGGGAAATCTAACAAAAGTGTATTGAACAACATGACTGAGACATTAAATACATTAAATAAGACTTAGAGACTATACCCAGCTTGCAGTTTGCACTAGCCATGATTTATAAAGCCCTCCCCAAATTGCTGTCCACGCAGTGCTATAGCAAGAAAAATTCCAATACATTTTAGGTGTTTGGGTTGAGAAAGAGTTGAGTCTAAAATGAAATGCAAATCATCAAGAGTAACCAAATAATTCTTGAAAAAGAAAAACAAAAGTGAGGGGGCTTGCTCGCTCCAGTATCAGACCAATTACGAAGCCACAGACATTGAGCAGGAGAGCTGACTAGGGTGATCAATCACCCGATGGGCCAGCACACAGAGTTCACCGAGAAGTGGACCCAGTGGGGAGGTCAGCATGGTGCAGCAGATGGGGACATGCGCCAATAAATGACACTGGGTGATGGACTCATCAGATGAAAGAAACAGGAGACCTCTGTGTCAGCAAACCCAATTCCTGATGGGCTGTAGCCTGCAGTGCACAAAGCTGCCCCCTTGCAAAGCAGCAGCTGCCTCTTCCCGCCTGTGACTAGGCAGTGTCGCTTTTTTCTTTCTCCTTTTCCTAACAGGCCTGTCCTTTTAAAATGTTTTTCAAAAAAGGCCTCTCTGGTGGTACAACAGGTTAAGCGCAGCACTATGGGGCTGTCCAGAGCCACGACAGCATGAGTTTGATGCCCGGCCAGGGAGATTCCCACATGGCGCACCAGACCTCTCCTGCCTCGCCCGCTGCTCCCCTCAGCGGTGTACTTCAGTAGATCTGCCTGTTCTGCTCCCCACTCTGTCTCTGGTGAGCCCTCTCGCCACCCCACGCCTCTGGCCTGTACCCCAGCTTGTATGCATAAATAAATAAATCTTTAAAAAAAAACTGTGGCTCCCCCAAGCTCCCCCAAGGAGCTTACTTCACTTCAGTTCAGTTTAAAGCCCCAGCGCCCTCCCCTCCTCCACCCTCCCTGGTGCTCCAGCCAAGCTTCTCTGTGCAAATGCAGTTCCCTGGGGATGGATGGCTTTGTCCTCAGCGGGCAGGAAGGATTCAGCTCATCCTTCAAATATCACCTCCCCCAGCAGGCTAGCACGTCCTGCTCCCTGCTCCCTGCTCTCCGTAAGCCCCCTCCCGGTTTCCTAGTGCCCTTTGTCAGTGTGATTATCGGTCTCTGGATCCTTTCCCGAGAGGACGCAGCGCCCAGCTGTCCGCTCGCTGTGTAAGAGCCCCGATGCCATCGGGCTGCCTCTGACCAGCTCTGCTCCACCTTGGGCAGTTCCACTTCACACCTCTAGGAAGGGGAATGGTAACCATAACTCTGTCTAAGGTGGTAGGAATCTTTTTTTAAAATTTTTTTATTGTTATTTATATCTTTTACATTTTGTATTCCCCTTGGGTAACCCACCACCAATTCTCTCGTGATCCATCTCATGGTCCCTTGTGTTCTTTTCTACTCCATTTTGTGCCCTTACCCTAAGGTGGTAGGAATCTTAAGAGTGTGTGAACATGTGTGGCACTAAGGGCTCAAGGAACATTAACTTGCACCATATGAACTAACTGGTGTTCAGGAGATAAATTAATAAACTCCTGGACTCCTACTTGGGACTAGGACAATAAGCCCCAGTCCAGCTGTGGGCTCTGTGAAGTCAGAGGTTCTACTAGTTCTGAGGTTCGTTCAGAAAGGCAGGGTGCGCCCCCTTGTGTCCTGTCTGGGGAAACACAGTCTATCTTGCGCTCTGCCATATTATTTCCTTGTGCCCTGGAGCAAGTTCTTCAACTCTGGGCCTCAGAAGTTTCCTGCTCTGTAAAATGGGGATAATAGCAGTGGTTACTGTGTGAGGATTAAACGAGTTTAATCGTAAAGCACTAAGCAGAGGCCCTAGCACAGAGCTAAACACCCAATAAATATTAGCTGCTGGTACTGTTTATTTTTATTACTACTATTAAAAATATTATCAACCCGGGCCTCCCTGGTGGTGTAGTGGTTGGGCGCTGTGCTGTGGAGCTGTCGGCAGCATGTGATGCGAGTTCGATGCCCAGCCGGGGAGAATCCCACATGGTGTGGCAGACCTCTCCTGCCTCTCCCGCTGCTCCCCTCAGCAGTGTATTTCTGATCTGCCTGTTCTGCTCCCCACTCTGTCTCTGGTGAACTCTCTCGCCGCCCCGCGCCTCTGGCCTGTACCCCAGCTTGTATGTATAAATAAATAAATCTTAAAAATATATATATTATCAACCCTCCCCAATGAGTGGGGCCACCTCCGCTTGGACACCGGGTCCCCAGTTCAGCTCCAACAGTGGGCAGCATTCAGCATGCCCAAAACCCCCCTGGCTTTCTTCACTTCACTCTTCTAGTCCCCAGTTCCCACCGCATTCCCATCTCACATAGGTCACTGCACATGCTGTTCCGGCTGCCTAGAACACTCTCCCCACTCCTTCACCTGGCCCACCCATGGCCCCTTCAGACTCCTGGTGAAGCCTCCCATAACACAGGCTCCTTTTCCAACTAACTACCTTCAATGGCGAAGACATAGTGGGGGGTGATGTTATCAGCATCTCTCTGTGCCCCTGCGCTGGGGGGGGGGGCAGTAGCACAAAAGAGGTGCTGAAGGTGGCGCTACCGCTCACGCTGTCTTGCACATGCTGTTCGCGTTGCGGGAACGCCCCACTTAGCGGCAGCGTCAAGTCTCCCTTCTGGACTCTCCGCTTGCCCATGTCTGCACTGTCTGCCGCCAGATCTGTCACCCCCACCGCGCCGCGTGCCAGGAGGAGAGGGCCAGGCCTGTCTCGGTCACTGCTGTGTCCCAGCAGGTGACAGCACTGAGGAGGGGCTCAGAATAACTCTTCAGGGAGTGAGGAATGACCACCCTGCCGACAGCGCCAAGCAGCGGCCCCCGCAGTGCATGACGGGATGCCCCCCAGCTACCCAGACTCACTGTTCCCGCAGGTGCCAGATCTCAGTCTCCCGGGTGTCCCGAGCGTCCTGGCCGTCCAGCCCTCGCAGGCGGCCCAGCTCCTCCTTCAGTGACCGGATGATGCCCTGAAGGACCACGGGGTCCGGCTTGCCCTGGTACGGGAGGGGCAGCGGGTAGTGAATCCTGAGGAGGATCAGAACCGAGGCGTCTCAGAGGCCAAGCGCCCACCGAGGGCATCCAGCAGATTCTGAGAGGTACCCAGACACAAGATTCCCTGGCCCCACATTCCTAGAGGCTGCCGTCCTCCACACAGCTCCCAGGGCGCTCCTGCCCCACGCCTCTCTAGCGGCCCACCACCCAAGGCCCCTTGGCTGGCAGTGTGGGAAGCACCCGGCCTCGTGTCCTCTGCGGTAACTTCCTTGTCACATGCAGCTGGTGGAGGGGACACTGGGGTTCTGTTACTTGCAGCCAAACAATTCCACGGGGGGAGAGTCGAGATAGCCTGAGCCCTGAGCCCCTAGGCGGGGCGCCTTGATTCACCGCCCTTGCTGATGCTATGCAGAGGGTGGGTAACTCCTACTAGAAAATCCAGGACAAAGGGGGCAGTGTACCCTGACCATCCAACAGCCATTCCCAACTCCCGTCTCCCTTGCTGCCTCTCACTATACAGGCTAGAAAGCCAGCTATTCATTTCCCAGCATTCCTTGCATGTGACCATTTCTGGCCAAATATTAAGGGAAAGGGCCACAGACTATCTCTGGCCAAATATGATGGCCATCCTGTTGGGAGACTTCTGGGAACACTTGCTTTCCTGATAAAAATGGCAGAGGCAATTGACAAGTGAGCCTTGTGCCTCTTCCTCTGGCTTTGATACTGATGCAATGCCTGGAGGTACAGCAGTCCCTTTGTGAGCATGTGGAGGTAAAGGGGAGGGCAGAAGGCCAAGACATTAAGGATGGAATAAAAAACACCAGAAGGAGCCTGTGTCCCTAGTGACACTACTGAGGCAGCCACCCACCGAGACATCATGCGATGTGACCAACTGCAGCTTAAGGCACTGGTGACGGCCACTCTGCGCTTGCAGTCAAGATTAATGACAAGTGATATGAACCTCAACACAGAAGATTCCCAAGCAGCACCCCCTTGCCCTGGGTACCCGGGTTCCTGAGGTCTAGCCAGATCCTCTCCCACCTGCCAACCGCCTGAGCAGCCCCCATTCCCACCTGTCAAACTCCACAGAGTAGATGAGGATCAGGTAGCGCTTGGAGTTGAGCTGGGCCGACCTGGAGGCCAGGGGGCCTGGGCGGCCCATCTTGCGGTTCCGCAGGGACTCCAGGTCCGTGTAGGTCAGCAGGTCGAGGGTGACCGACTCACTGCTCTGTCGGGAGACGAGGCAGGAGCTGCCACAAGACCCAACGTGGCCAAACGGAGACACGCGCCTCACGCCCAGGCCATGGCCAGCCTGAAAGCTGGGTGAGCTGGGCTTGCCTGGGGTGAGGCTGACGGCCCCCACGGCCCTGTCCGGGAGCTGGCACAAGGACACCATCGGGGAGAAGCTGGACACAAGGAAGCTCAAGGCCCAGCCATTTAACCGAGCTTCAAGCTGTGGCCCGCTAAATGTCCTCAGGCCGGCAGGGCCCTTTCGGGAGTCCAGCGGGTGGGACTCTTGCAATCCACTGTCACATCTCCTCATCGCATCCTCCATCGGCAGCCAGCCTCAGTGGAGGGTCAGGAGGGAAGGAGCGGAAAGAAGCAAGCCAATTTCAGACTGTCCCTGAGGAAGCTGTAAAAATGATGCATTTTATTGACCCCTGACCCTGGAGTACTTAGTACTACTGCTCTGTGTGACCAAATGGGAAGCATGCGCTCGGCAGCGCCCCCAAAGGACAACACGCCCCAAAGGACTACAGCTTTCAGGAAAAGCACCGGTGCAATCCAGCTTTGAGGGAAATGAGCCACTTTTTCATGGAAGGCTACTTTTACTTGAGAGAACCACCGACAGAGCTAGGGTTATTCAGACTCGCATGATTGGCATCGTCTCCAAAAATGAACAAAGTAAGCTTGGCACTGCCAGCAAAGCCACTAAGGGCATTTGATGCCAGTGATCAAATTCCAACTTGAATGGAAAAATACAAATTTTGGGAAACTTCTATCTGCCACCGGGTACTTAAGAGCTTCTTGAAGTTTGAGAGATTTTGCTGGTGAGGATGTTAGCAAATGTGACATCCCTATTTGCTCACAGGTGAAAAGAGAACCAGGGAAATGGCTGAGTGATTTTTCAGCAAAATATTACCAGAGGTTAGTGTTGGGCTGGATGATTTTTACCTTCTTTACATTCTGGGACTTCAATTTTTGAAAGGAGAATAACTACCGTTAGAATCAGAGTCAGTTACTTAATTTAGAAAGGAAGGAAAGAGAAAGAGCCCTGCCTTGCAATGGAAGCGAAGGAAGAGGGTTTTGCAGACATCAGACAGGCATCTCCTCCGCAAGAAGGGGTCCAGGGGACAGACATTCTCCCCAGCCCCCAACCTGGCCCTACCTGCGTGAGGGCCGACTCCAGCATGTTACAGAAGATGTTGAACTGTTTGAAGTTCCCTGTCTTGTGAGTCAAATCTTCGATGACTGGGGAGGGAGAAAAGTCCTTCCTGACATCTGACCACTTGCCCAACCCAGTGCAACCATCCAAGCTTCCCAGCCTTCCCCGACTCCCATTCTCCTGCCTGAGGGAAGAGCCCCACTCCCCCAACTCACTAGGAAGAAGAGCCAGGTGAGAAGGATCCTGACTGACCTCATTTTCTGGGCAAAGCTGATCCCCAGGAAGGACGGGCAAGCCCACCCCAGGCAGACACACTCACAGCTGGCATCGAACTCGCCCCGCCACTGGTCGGCGGTCAGCCGGTCCTCCACCTCCAGCTCTAGCACCTGCCCGGACACCACCACCCGCACGGCATGCTCCACGCCCCGGAAGATGTAGTCCACCTGCAGGCCAGCTGGCTTGTCCATGGCCAGTGTCGCTGGAGAGAGGGGAAAGAGAGACCCAGAGAGGCTGAGAGTCCAGCTCGGCAGCTGGGAGGCCTGAACTCACATCCTGCCTCCACTGCTTACCAGCTGTGGTACCTTCAGAGAGAGACTTCGCCTCACTGTGCCTCAGTTTCCCCATCAGAAAATGGGCATAATGGGTCTAACCGACATCAGAGGGTGGTCATGAGGAGTAAATTGGACAATACACCTAAGAGCACATAGAACTGTGTCCTGCACATTACTCTGCCCAGTCTAGGTTGGCTAACAGAATATATGATTACCAACAAGAGGATCACATTAACACCGCTGATTCACTTTTGATTGTACTCACTGTATAATCTTTATTATTCAGTCACTCAACACATGTGTAGAAAAATCTGGAAAGGAGGACAGGGAGTGTTGGGGTCAGGGGGGCAGGGATTTCAAACAGGGGGTCAGGGTAGGACTCTGAGCAGCTGGCATTTGAGCAGAGATCTGCAGGCTGTCTGGGGAAGGAGGCTAGAAAGTGACCCAGATTACACTGGTCAACAGTGAGATCGTTACTGACTTTAAAAAGGCCCTAATCTGTAGTATCTTAGTGTGCTGAACATGAATATAACCCTGAAAATTTTTAGTTAGCTCTCATTTTGAAGATATTTCATATAATTCATTTTATATGTTTTACCATGTAAATTTATCCAGTAGGACTGCAACAACATCCTAAATCAGCCTAGAATAATGTAATATGGCATCGCATTACATAATACCATCATGCACACATCATCCAGAGTTGATTGCATCATTTTCTGATGCAATGCAATACTACTTCCAGGTGGCTGCTGAAGTAAGCTGACATCAGCAGTGCACTATATAAAGCCCTGTCGGAAAGGTCGAGCATTGAAAATATTTCAGACTTTGTGCGAGACAGTTGAAGCTACTGTTCCACAGAACTGTTATTATTTTATCCATTTAGGCACAATACAGAACAGTAATGCCTCAAAAGTTTGTTAATAGCGTGGACAATTTCTGCTCTATTTGTGGGGAAGTGACATTTGCCAACCAGAAGAAAAGTAGCACTTCTCAAGTGAAGAAGGTTTATCATCTTTACTTCGAATGCAAGGTTGGTGACCAAGACAAGCCTTGGGCCCCGCATACATGCTGTGCTACATGTACAACACACCTTTCACAGTGGTTAAATGGCAAAAGACCATCAATGCCGTTTGCAGTCCCCATGGTGCAGAAAGAGCCAAGCAACCACATAAAAGACTGTTACTTCTGCTTGGTTCCTCCTCTTTCTGCAGGAATAACAAAGCAAAAGAAGTCGAGAATAGTCTACCCAAACATTCTGTCTGCATTGAGACCAGTTCCAAATGGTGAGGGACTTCCTATTCCAGAACCTCCAGCAGAATATTCTCTTGATTCATCTGATGAAGACAAGGGTGAGCCAACCTGTTTTTCTCCTGTTCCATCAGCATGCAGTGATCCAGATTTTCACTGTGGTGCATCATCAACGCCACACAGACTAACACAGGAAGAACTAAATGACCTGGTTCGTGATTTGGACTTATCCAAGGGCAAGGCAGAATTGCTAGGATCAAGATTCCAACAATGGAATCTTCTAGAAGAAGATGTCACAATTACTTTATATCGAAAGCGCCACCAGCAGTTGGAGCCTTTCTTCAGAAAGGAAAGTACTCTGATATTCTGTTCCGATATTGAGGGCCTCATGAATGCCTTAGAAATCACTCATGACCCACAAGAATGGAGACTATTTCTAGACTCTTCAAAACTGAGTCTTAAGGCTGTGCTTTTGCACAAAGGAAACCATCTTCCATCTATTATATTCCTGAACAACTGTACAAGAGACAAACGAAGAAATCTAAGTAGTCTATGATTTTTTACAGGTATTTGCCGTAGGCCTATTACTGTTGGCATGCTTTTCGTGATGTAAACATCAATTTATTGCAGATTACCCAAAAAAAAAAAAAACCCTAGAGCCAAAATTAGAATTTGACTGTCATATTCGTGTTGAGCACATAGAAATTAATAGGAAATGACTAATTTTATTGCAGTAACATGACTTTTGTAAAAATTTGTTGACCAGTGTTAATCAGTGATCCACTTAAATCATGGGTCCTGAATTAATCATAATTCTACTAAGTAGCCTTTTGTAAGCATCAGCACAGAGAGCTGCTACTCACTAAATTCCACACAGCTGGAAGGAGGGTCAGATCTCCAGATTCTAGGGGCGCATGTCAGAATGGGAGCCCCAGGCTGCCTGAGTTCACAGCCAGGTTCAGTGTTGTGCACAAGGCAAGTGTTCTCAGGGAGCCAGCTTCCTTATCTTTAAGGCATGTTCCACCCAGGGTGCTAGAGACAAGATGAAAGGCCAAATTTTGTCCCTGCTTTCAAGAGGGCAACAACAGTTAGCTATAAAAATGTAAAGTGGGGGAAAGAGAGTGCTGAGGGTTGGGAGTTGGTCCCTTAGTCAAGGGGGCTGGAGAATGACTAAGCAGAGGTCTGGAGGGAAGGAGACCCGGGAATATCTGGAGAAAGAGTGTCCAGGCAGAGTCTAAGGCGGGAGAGCCCTAGTTTGTTTTAAGGAGAGCAGGGAGGTCAGAGAGAGGGAAGGAGAGGTGCTAAGTGATAAGGTCAGACATAAAGGGGAGATAGTGCATGAACCAGATGATGTTCACACAGGCTTTGTAAGCCCTCTGAAAGATAACAGTGCCCCCATCTCCTTGGCGTGGTGTGCGAATTATATGAGCTAATGTTAAAATCCTTCAAGAAACTGAGCACTGCCTGATACTCAGCAAGCCCAAAATACATACTGCCATCATCAGCATCATTACTTTGCTGTTATTCTGAGCTTGAAAGTGACTACAGAGACAAGGCAAGCCCAACCCTTCCCAGTGTACAGATGGGGAAACTGAGGTTCAGTAAGAAAGTCCAGGAGCCCACAGCTGCTCCAAAGACAGAGCCACCCAGGGCTGCTCCCAACCCAGATCATGGAGACCCCTCCAATGCCTGGTGTCCTCTCCCTATGGCTGCTTTTAAGTCCTCATACTTTCCCCGGAAGCCCTTCTAAATATCTGACATTGGAAAATACAATATTCTGAGGCAGAAAAAGATGAGCCCTGAAACTCTTAAGTCAGTGATGTTTCATATTTGTAGGGTCCTTGAGTCTGTGAGAATCTAATGAAATCTCTGAACCTACCCTAGATGGTAGCTGAATAGGTTGGTAACCTTTTACAATTATTTTCAGGGGCTCCCATAATAACCCCCCCCACACACTCCTCTCGGCGCCGATCCACAGAACCCCTTTCTCAAAGGTCCAGGGACAACCGCCCGTCCCTCCCCCCAACCCCCATATCCCGACAGGCACCTCTGTCTCTAGATTTCAAACTCTGGACTTTATTTGGGGAAGGAGGTCTCTCTGGAGCTTTGGAAAAACTGATGGAATCTGAGGACCCTTTCCCTGTGAAATTCACACTTACAATCGTGCTTTCATTCTCTGGGGGTTCAGAGGTAGGAGTTAATAATTCCACGCTATGGGCAAACAGCTTTGCGTGCCTACTTAGCCCGCAGCCGGCGGATCCCAGCCGATGCTGGCAGTGCGGCCCCGCCCCTCCGGGTGTCCTAGGCCCCGCCCCCAGCGCCGCAGCCGCGCGAGCCAATCAGCGGCCGCGCCGTCCCGGTCGCCAAGGCGTCAGAGGCAGCCGCGGAGCGCGCAGATTCACCGCGGGATTCGCCTCCAGACTCGTGGTACCCAACTCCACAGAGAAGACAGAGGAGTAAGGGGGCCCGCCCCGCACGACCCCTTCCCCACTATCACCCCGCCCTGCCCCTCCCCCTGTGCCCCACACAACCCCACCCTAACCCCGCGACCTGCAGCCTTTCGCCAGCCAATGGCGAAGGGCCATTCCGCACTCAACTGCCCGGGCGTCTTTAGCCTCCAGCCCAGGCCCCCCTTATATGAAGCCCCTGGACATTCTGCCCAAATTCAGCCCTCCCCTTACACTCACCTGCTCCGTCACCTCCACGAACTTCGCCCGCTCCCCTCCCCCACCCTCTCCAGGCACGTCGTGAGCGCTCAGGACTCGCTGAAGGAAAAAATCCCACACCCTCGCCAGTGCGACCCTCCCTTCCGACCCGAACCCACATTCCCCAGAGGGCTTCTAGATTCTGGACTCCTCTCCCCTTCTCTCTGCAGAACTCCCCCCACCTCACCCCCGTATTCCAGCCCTGCCTCCTCCTGCTACCTTCAGAAAGCAGCCGATCCCCCACTCTCACCACCCCCCGCCGCCTCTAGTCCCTTACCTCCACCCGACCCTCCCAGATGGGGGGGAGCTGCACTCCCCTGATTCCTACACCAGAATTCGAGTTCTCCAGGGCTTCCCCCATATTCCACCAGAATTTTACATTTTACACCTCACATTTGCCCAAGGCTCTACTCCACACACACCCAATTTTCAGTCACCATCACTCCCATATTTCATCGGCATTGTCTCCTCCTGAATTTAATGTAACCCCCCCCCATTTTCCACCTCTCTCCCCTGCGGAAAAAGCCTTCTTTGAACGTCCCCCCCTTTTGAAGATTCCCCAGGTCTCCCGCCCTCATCCCCACCCCCAGTTCTTCTACCTGCATCCTCCATGCTTGCTGTGCGGCCAGGGGCCCATCCTGGTCGCTGGCTTCATCCCAGTCCCCAGTCTGTCCTAGCTCCTCTCCGCCTCAGCTTTCGGACCCGGCGTCCCAGACACGCCTTCGAGGCCCCGCCCCCGGCCGCCCTGACGCCCGCCCCTCAACCTGGCGAGTCCGGCTCTGCGGGTGCGGACGCCCCAGCGCCCCATCCCGGCTCACACACCTGCCCCCGGCCCTCGGGTCTCATGACATCTTGGCTTCAGCACATGCACGCGCGCGCGCACACTTTCCCGCCACCACCTCCCGCTCATCTTTCACTAAGGTGACCCCTCTCCATTTCCAGGGTTACATCACCACCCTTGGCTCCTCCTCCAAAACTGCACTCCTCGGGTATCTCAGACTTACAGCCTTCAAGGCCAGAGCTGAAACTCCTCACTGGGCTCCCGAAAGGCAAACCCACATCACCATCTCCCCCACTGGACACTGGAAAATCACCCCTGGCGGCCCCCACCCCACGGTGGTTTTCCCACTCTCTGCAGCACCCCCTCCTCCCCACTTACCCTGGCCGGGACCTAGCTGGGTTCCCACCTAACAGGCCCAGTGCCCTGCCCTCCTCCTGACCTAGGAACCCTCCTGGCCCCCATTCTGATCCCACAGCACAGACATTTGGCGACTTGGGGCTGGACAGATGCCCTCTCCCTTCACCCCCCAGAATACAGACCACAGTCTCCCATATCATCCCCCTGGAACAGACAGACACAAAAACCCTTTAGGAAATCCATGATCCAGACCTCAGCCCTCCAGTGCACATGCTGTTGCCACCCCCGCCCCCCCACCGGGGTATCCAGATGCCCTCCCCAGTGTCCCTCAACCACTTTCTGTCTCCGGCAAGGACCCTGTGTGCCTATCAACCAGTGACTCACTGTTAATTTCCTCTCAGGTAGGTATTCTGCCCACCCCCTCCAGCCCCCTTTCCCAGCGGATGATCAGGCTTGCCTAGGACCCCGCAGTAGGGCGGGCCTGGCACTGCTCATTACCCAGCTGCCCTTCCCCGGCCACCTTCCCCTTCCAGTTCCTCCCTTGCCCTCTGCTCCTTTCCCCCCAGGTACTAATCCAAATGTGGCCTCACCTTAAGAAGGGACACGCTGCAAGCTGGGGCCACGTAGGTTTACACGCAGCTCCACCACTTACCCACCGAGTGACCAGAACAAGGCACCCTCTCTGGGCCTTTCCCCACCAGTAAGGTGGGGATAGTAAGAGCTCCCACCTCACAGGACTATCATGGGGTTAAGTCCGGTGACACATACAAGGTGCTTCAAACAGCCTGCACTTGGGCAGCTGCTCCCATCTGTGCTTCCTGTTGATGACTAGTGGGGCTCATGGGAGCAGAGCCATTTTGCTCAGCCTTAGACCTTCAGCAGCCTGACGGTTCAGGGCTGCTTAATTAATTGATTAATTAATGGGCAAAGCCAGGACGTGGGGCCCTAAGCATGAGAGAAAGCCCAGGTCTTCTCCCCTCAGCGCACCCCTTGTCATCTGCCAGGTCTCAGGGCCGATGTCCCCTCTCGCAGTAAGCCCTCCCTGACTCCCAAGCTGGGTGAGGGGCTGTCTGGGTCACTAGAGTACCTGCAGCCGCCCAGCAAAGGGTGGGCCACTGAGGAGGAGTTTAATGAGACAAGCTCTGAACCAGCCTGTTTCTCCAAGGGAGGGCTGCAGACCTTTAGCCCAGGAGTCTGCATCTCCTGCCAGCTCCCAGCACCACCCAGAGCTGACAGCGTCCGTCCTAGGCCATCAGAACATAGCCGCCCAGACCCTTTCCCCCAGTTCAACGACCCTGCCCTAGACGCCACAGGGAGGCCCCAAGATAAGGCGGTAATGGTGGTATCATAGGACTGAGACCCCTGAGCGCCGGTGCACTCTTGGGGGGCTGACTCCCAGGCACACGCATCAGCGCTCCAGCGGTGGCTCCGAGAAGCCGGCAGATACAAACACGAATCTGTCGGCGGTGATAAGTGCTATGAAGAAAAAGTCAGGGGGCGAGGGGCCAGGGACTGGATGGTCAGCAAGGCCTGGTGTGGTGCTGACCTTTGAATGGAGACCTGGAGGTCAGGGAGAAGCCCTGTGGATGGGGGGGGG
>PVIJ01014388.1:0-41032 GCA_004024925.1 Scalopus aquaticus | reverse complement strand
GTGGAGACTGCTGTCTCACACCTTTTGTCTGAAACCAAGACCAATGATAAAAGAAACATCTTTATGCTAATCTCGGAAGGAACTAATCTAAGCTGATTTTATCAGGCCAGGAAGGGAAATAGGGGAAGGGGTTAGTTGTTCTTTGTTCAAACATTAGCCCTTGAGGGGCAAGGACACTTCATTGTTTCAAGGATATCTCTCTTCCAGGAGCTAATGAGTAAGGCCAATGAATGCAGGCATGGTGGAGAAACTTAGTTACTGTTCTCCTGAAATTATACTTAAATTTATTTGCAAGAAGAAATATCGCATCCTGACTTTGGGAACACTTCTTTGAAGGCTCCGCCCATAGAGTGACCTTGTCAAAACAATATGGGGGTCTAGGTTGCGACACTAAGCCTCAATAGGTAAGCCCCAAGTCTAGTGGTGCAAAGCAGCAAAAGTCTGAAGAATCTGGTGTGGGCTGGTTGGGATTGACCCCCATCCAGGGACTTGGGGATCCAGACTCTCCCCATCTTGCAAAACTCCCTCATATCACAGACCTGCCAGGGTTGCTGTGGCAGGAGAAGGAAGAGATGGTGAGTTAAAATTGGCTCTTTCGTGTGGCAGACCAGGGATGACACATCACTTCTCTCTGTGCTCCTATTTGACAAAACCTAGTCAGATGCTTCCAATTTCGCTCCGAGGGAGGTTGAGAAATGGTTCTCCATTTTAGCCCAGGAAGAGGAAGCTGCATAGAGAACAAATAGTGTTGTCTCTGCCACAGCATCTAATGCATGTCAAGAACTATACTGGATGATGTGGACACAGAGTTGAGCAAACAAAGTCCTGTCCTCCAGGAGAACAGGACAGAGATGAATGTGTCTGCACCATTAACTCTTAGGAGGCGTCGACTCCCCTTTTAATTCTAGAATTACTTCAATTCACCTTGATCCCTCATTCAATTAATTCTGTAATCACACCATTATTTCCTGTTGTCAATAGTTATTTATATCCTAAATATTCTGTATTCTTTTTTTCGATCACGTTTTATTGATTTACCATTTCTTTACAAAATTACAAGTTAGGGGTACAGCTTCACACCTCACCTTGGCTTGCTCCTGACACCCTCCACCACAGTTCCATGCCAATTTTCTATCTCCTACCCCTCTATCCACTTCTCCCACCCTTCCCTCTGGTAACCACCATATTTCTTAGAGTCTAAGAGTAATTTTTGTTGTGTTTTGCCAGCTTTTTTCTTTGCTTATTTATAGTCCATAAATGAGTGTTTGCTTTTCACTTTCTGACTTATTTAGCTTAGCATAATCACCTCAAATTCCATCCAGGTTGTGGCAAAAGGCAAGTTTTCATCTCTTTTCATAGCTGAGTAGTATTCTATTGGGTATATACCACAGTGTCTTTATCCGGGTATCAGTTGATGGGCGTCTAAGTTGCTTTCATGTATTGGCTGTTGTGAATAATGCAGCTATGATGGGGTACAGATATCTTTTCGAATGAGTGTTTTCACATTCCTTGGGTAGTATTCCCAAACCCTGACTTCACGTCTATTGGTTTCCTGTGAGTCAGTCCTGCCTGTCTCAGCAGATGGCAAATCTACATCTTAGTCACCATCAGTCCCCCAAACACCTGATGGGGTACCAGGCACTGGCAAAGCCCCTTCCCTCCGTATTTGTTGACTTTGAGCTTTACATGTGTATCTTTTTATTTCATTCCTTCGATTATATCTCTCTTCTCCTCTGCTTCTGGCCTCCCCAGGCTCCGTCTTCCCCAGCCAGCCTGCCACAGGTTAAGGGAGGAGACACCCGAATTCTCCACCTGGGCCCTCCTCTCCCACCCCGGGTTGTAGCATGATCCTGGATAGAGGAGAGTGAAATCACTTCAACCTTCCCGCTCTCCCTCTCTGCCTGCCTGCCTTTCTCTGGGGACTAAGCAAGGGCTCACTCCTGGGAGAGCTGCCTGGGTTCTTGGAAAACGATGCCACTTCCAGAGAGTTGACAGGCAGAGGCGGGAGAAGCTGGGAATAAAGGAGCCAAAGTGTGCAGATCAGTGCCCAGGGTGGGTGCCCTTCCCCTGAGTTCACCTCCAGCCCCCGCCTGCCAGGTGGCCCCCAGCAGCCGTCCAGGCCCCACCCTCTCTGTCCTGCCTGGTGTTCTCGCCAGGGCTCACCGCTCTTATCCTCCCGGCAGTGGGTCCCGGTGCTGGGGAGCAATAAGGGATGAGCCTCCTGTGCTCACAGTTCCCCTGCGCCTTTAATCAGGAGTGTTAGCCAAGCTCCTGCCTGGGCCTCATTTAGATTTCTTGTTTGTAGCAATAATACCCTTTTAATATGCTAAATGAGCGAGCAAATGGGCCTTCCTCCACTTGCGAGGTTTTTAAAAACATCCCTTCTTTACTGGATGAAGGTCATTCTTTTGGCAGATTAATACTTAACTAGGAGGCCCTGTTTATTGTCTGGGGTCACTTCAGCGGCTGTC
This sequence comes from Scalopus aquaticus, assembly GCA_004024925.1. NCBI lineage: Eukaryota > Metazoa > Chordata > Mammalia > Eulipotyphla > Talpidae > Scalopus > Scalopus aquaticus. Next base: position 38,561 of record PVIJ01014388.1, on the reverse strand, counting down.
ACAGCATATTAAAGAGCGCAGGACCGCCCGTGCCAGAACAATGCAGCTAGGTGGGCGCCGCGGGGGGTGGGCGGGGCGGCCCCTCGCCGGTTCCCTTCCCTGGCTCTCATTTAAACGCCGGAGCCGTTATTAATACTTTAATTTGTAGTGCATTAATGAATTCTAATCCTCATTATGTGTTGAGCAAATGGGCCTTCACCAGGCTCTGTGCTACCCGAGTGAGTCCTGGCTGCAGGTTAGACAGACTCACGGATGCATCCGCCAGGGGCACTAGGAGGCGGCTGGGGCCCTGGCTCTGGGCAGGGGCTCCTCGGCAGCAGAAAGGGAACAGCAAGAGACAGGCCTGTTTGCAGCCTCTGGCCCACTGTCGGGCCTCAGCCCTTTTTCCTCCCAGGGTTGGGAACCAATGTTCCTGTTCCTGTTTCAACGTTTTCCCCCTCTGTGTGGTCAGCGTGACCCAGCCCAGAGCCCAGAGCCCAACGCCAGCGCCTTGGTTCTTGTCTTGGCGAGAAAAGAATTCGGTGAGGAGACCAGAGTTAGGCAGAAATGAGAGAATTTATTGTCAGATAAGGAGAAGGAAGGAAGGCTCCTGGAACAGAGAGGCGCCCCGAGCAGGTTGCACTGAGGGGCAAGAACGAGATCTTAGATTTTTAATTTAATGGGTGGGTAGGGAGTGGCACAATACTCAGTGTTGCGTCTTTTTTTCACTGGCAGAACTCCAAAACTCTTTTTCTCTGATTGGTTTTGGCCACTCGTCATCAATTAGGGCCAGAGTCTCCTTGACCTGATGATGTCTGGTTCTTGGAATGCAAAGGGTACTAATGGTGGTCAACACAGGGGGTGCTGGGGGAACAAAGGGGGTCAGCCTGTGGAATTTCCTGTTCTCCGAGGTGTTATCTCAAGGCTTGTGGTGTCAGCAGGTAACCACATGGAGCCTGTTGGGCTGGGCTCTCAGTCTCCCTTTTTCAGGACCCCAGTCTTCCCGTTCCCTTGGGGCTAGGAGAACTGTTTGCAGAGACCACAAAGCTCTCTTCTTGGTGTGTCTAGCTTTTGCCCATCCTGAGTGCTTAACGCAAGTCTTCCTGAGTTAAATTATATATACTTACAATTACATGAGTTATGTAGAAATAAAAGTAATAATTAAGGTCACCCTCTCCCTTCCTAATTATTTTACATGTAACTGGTCTCCCTATCTTGAGGTCATTATGTCTCCTTTGTCTGTCTGGTAGATGAGGTGTTAGTGCTGATCTTTTCCCACCTTCACTGCAGTGACATCTATTGCTAGCTTGAAATTGGCCATCGTGGCAGTGTTTACACCATGGCAGTCAGCAAATACTGCAAATCAGAACTTTTTTTAACCTGGGAAGGGAAGACACCCTGGGTTACAGAGCCTGCCCTTCCTGCTGTCCTTCTGCCCCTTTCCAGAGCCACTGAAGGGCGCCCCGATACCCATGCCCTCTTGGGTTGCAGCGAGGTCCTAGTGCTCACATTTCACTCATGGCGGTGCCTTGTATAAAATTGCTCAAAAGCTGGCTGACTTTAGCATAGCCTAGAAAGAGACTTTGTGTGCCTCTCTGGTGACACAGGGGTTAAAGTCTCACTGCTATCAAGCTAGCGCCAGCCACTCTGGCATGAGCTCAATCCCAGGCCAGGGAGCTGACCCACATGGCACAGCAGACCTCTTCTGCCTCACCCACTGCTCCCCTCAGCAGTGTACTTCAGTAGATGCACCTGTTCTGTTCCCCACTCTGTCTCTTGTGAATCTTCTCACCCCCTGCACCTCTGACCTACACCCTAGTTCTTGTATGCATAAATAAAAAAAATAAATATTTTTTAAAAAAGCTTGATGCAGTCATATTTACAAAAAAAGAGACTCTTGCACACAGGGAGCGGTGCACATTGCAGATTAAGGCAGCAGGAGGGCAGGGACTCTGTTGTGCTTTTCTCTGTGTCCCACCCTGTACCCCGCCAGGCTCATTCAATCCTGCAGACATAGTAACAGCCACTGCTGATAAGCCTTTCAGGGGTTCAGGCCCTGTGCTGGGTATACTTTACTCCTAAGATCTCATCTCCTCTCCACAGTGAAGCTAAGATATTCCCCAATAACAGACACACTTGCTGTAGCCACACTGCTGCCCTCAGCGACATGTCCCCAAATCTTAGCCCCAGCAGAAGCTCCCAGGTCACCTGGAGCAGACACTCTGACTTCTCTCTTCCCAAGACAGGTCACTCACCTCATCTGTAACTCAGTCAGGCCTCAGAGCAAAACTCTTTCCTTCGCCCACTGCAGCCTGATGGAGCCCCTGGAACTTAGGTTCTGATAAACCAAAAACTAGAACCTGGGTGAATGGGCCAGGACCGAGGGCCAGCACCTCCTGCTCGGGGCCGAGAACTGTTGACTGGGCCTGGTCAGGCCTGCTGTGTCCTCTGATGCTCTGGGAGAGGAACTGTCGAGGCCTCCGTGTGCCACAGCTCAGTTTGGCAAGAGATCACTGAGTAGCTGCTGTGAGAGGAAAGTCTCTGGCTGAGGCCCAGAGACCGTGATTCCAGCTCCACCTCAACTGCCAACCCTCTGCGGCGTCTCCAAGGTGACCGTCTCCCTCACCTATACCCGGAGAGCCTGACCCAGTAGGTGCTGGTAGGCTGAGTGGAGACCCCACATAGCTTCTTGACCACCCTGCCCCAGCTCACCCGTGACTGTGGGCCACCCCCGTCACCAAGCCCACTCGGACAGCCCCTCCCCCACTGAGATAGCCCCTCCCCCACTCAGACAGCCCCACCCCCCGCCCTCAGCCCATCCCCTACTTATATAGCCCCTGCCCACACAGTCCAGCGCACCCCTCTTTTCTGCCTCTTCTTTGTGTCTTCTCAGGATGCAGGGTCTAGTTACCTAGAGAAGAAGCAAACCCTACTAATGCATTACTGGTAACGCCTGCGAATGCCTGGTAGTCACACACCTACAGGACCTCCAACTGCGGGAAACAACGGGCCACTTCCTTCCGCTAATGTGGGAATTTTGTTAGACTCAGACTTTGCTTTCAATGCCACCAAACTAACAACTTCCTTGGTCCTCTCTGCCACCCTGTCATACAGCCCAGCATGCCTCTTTGCTTCTATTGGCAGAGATTTAATGGATCTGGAGTTCAGTGAATCTGAAATCAAAAGACAAAAGAGGAGACCCTGATGGATTGTGCTCTGCAGAGGCAGCAGGCTCTGTGGCCAAGTTGCTGTCGTCCTCTTTCCTGATGTATCAGCCAGAGGTCACCCATCCAGCCCTGGCCTCTGTCATCTTGGCACTTCAGGGGCTCTCAGAGCCAAAGGCAGGCTTTCTTCTGCAGAGGTGTCAGATTCTGCCCCTAGTGCTTGTGTGGGGTGCCGTGGGGGTGCAGGAGGGTGATAGAATAGGAAGAACGTGTGAGCACTGTGTGTAGGTGACATATAGAGATCTGTGTCATGAGCTCATCAGAGTAATACGTATGGTTGTGAGTGAATGTGCAGATCCAGGAATGGGGGTTAGTTGTGCATTTATTCTGGACGTGTAGGAAAATTGTGGGTATTTGAATATGTGTGTAGCAAATGCACCTCTCCGTGAGTGTTTACGTGTATTTGAATGGTGTGGCTGCAAATATGCATTGACATGTTAGAAAACTGTTGCATGTATGTGGGTGGGGTGGTGTCTACTTAATGAGTAAGAGTTGTGGTCTATGAGAACGATGTGTCTATGCATGAGTGAGCTATGACTGGGCTGCAGTTGTGTCTCATTCACATCTTTGGGGTTGCATGAATTTGAGGGCTTCTATAAATGGTGAGTTTGGAACGTATTTGTATCATGTCGCATTGTGTTCGGTGTCAAGGGTCTCTATGAACAGCTGGTGTGTAAAGACAGACAGGAGGGTCGTGGGAAAGGGACCGGTGGGGGTGTGAGTGGCGTGTATGTTCACGAGTGGGCTTGGGAACGTAAGTGGATAACAGATGATTGCATATGAACGAGGGCTTGGTGTGTATGTGAGCGTGCAGGCATTTATAGTGGCGTGTTGCAACTGGCCTGGAGAGCTGGTTGCTCCATTTAGGAATTTTACAAATGGAGTGTTGGAATCAGCCACTAGGAAAGATTAAATTATATATACTTACAATTACATGAATTACGTAAAAATAAAAGTAATAATTAAGGTCACCCTCTCCCTTCCTAATTATTTTACATGTAACTGGTCTTCCTATTTTGAGGTCATTATGTCTCCCTTGTCTGTCTGGTAGATGAGATGTTAGTGCTGATCTTTTCCCAACTTCACTGCAGTGACATCTATTGCTAGCTTGAAATTGGCCATCGTGGCAGTGTTTACACCATGGCAGTTAGCAAATGCTGCAAATCAGAATTTTTTTTTTTTAACCAGGAAGCTGGTTGTTAAACATTTGCCATCACACAGCTGTATGTGAGCGTGTTGGTTGGATATTTTCAATGCAGTATTTGGAAATGTGCGTACATATGTGTATATATGTGTATAGACATGTGGGTATGCGTTTGCAGGCATAGTAATGCATACATGTGTATATTGCTATGTGAGTATAAGCACATGTTAAGTACGTTGAGATAATTGTTCGCCTGGGTCTGTGGAATTTTAAGGTATCTCTGGAGAGAATTGAATGTGTCTATGAACTTGTATGGGAGAAAAATTAAATATTTAAATAATTTCTAGCTGAAACGTGGTACCTCCTCCAATATGAATGTTGGCAACCATTCAGATTATTAGTCACAGTGTTTGTAATTTTATTACCAGTAGAAATCAGATATTATCATATTATCTTACAGTTTCCTCAGGTATAGCAAAATATCATTTATAGCTACGACAACATTCGTTACAAGATCTATCACTAGATATCACTTAAAGCTTTAATAAGGCAGCACATATATTACCAGATCACAGATGTATTTTAAAAATATTTTGAAAACTGAACTTCAAGGTAATTAGTTTCCTTTGTCATTCCATGTATTTTATTTCATGCATTTAAAAACAGTTTCATGAGGGGGTACAAGGGTTTCCTCAGCCCTCCAAAGGGGTCTGTGGCATAAAAGCAGGTTTTGTGGGTGTTCTATGCAGGTACAGGGAGCAGACTGATGAATGGGGTGTTTGTGCACGCCTCTGGGTGTGTGCGCTTGGTTTTGGGTTGGGCTGTGGGAGTTGACGTGACTATGGCATTGGGCGTGTGGGTGAGTGGGGATGTGATTTGTTTCTGACCCAGTCCCGGAACCAGGTCCCTCCCTTTTTCCTTTGGAGACCTAGGGGTCCTGGGGGGGAGGTGAAGGGAAGGGGGAGCGTTCCATCAGGAGTCGGCATGAGCTGAATGCTAAACCTCTAAGACAGACTTACCCAAGGTCTGTGCATGCAGTTACTGTTAGCAGAAAATAGATTTCTCTTCTGAGTGCCGGCTGCCTTGCTGAGTGTAGGAGGTGACTTCTCACCTGCCTACCTTGTCCCTGCAGGCGGCTTCAGGTCCTGTGGACACGGGCGCTCTGGCCTCACCACTGGCCTGTTATTTTGCTTGATCTCCAGCCACACTAAAGCCCACTCTAATGTGCTGGCCTGAGTCCTCCCTGGCTTCTTGAATTCCTCCTTATTGTCCGCCGCCCAGCCTTGCACACACACCCTCCCCACCCCGGGCCTTCCTTCATCTGATGTCACAGCTGGATCATCTCCACCATTCTAATTCCTGATGGGTACAAGCCACCTCTACTCCACCAGGGGACAGCTCTAGGGTCCTCCCAGGAAATGCTTTGCCAACAATCGGACAGGGAAGGGGCAGGAGGGTCTGGGAGGGCACCCTGGGCTTCCTGCTCAAAGTGTCCAGGCACAGAGAGAGGCCCCCTGGAGGCTGCTCTTTCTCTGACATAAAGAGCTAATTTCTGACACTGATTGGGCTTTCATCCTGGTATTTATTTGTCATTGGCCTCCTCTGGCTGAAGGGAGAGGGAAGGAGCTTCTCCTCCTCTGCGCTTCCCGTCCACCCTTGTCCTCCAGTGAGGAAGCCTCAAGTTCTCCTACAGGAGAAGCAGCGACTGTTCCCATAAGCCTCTAGAGAAGACGAAGACCTTCACCCTTTTTAAATCAGGTCTCACAAGGCTTCCTCAAAAGCTGTTCTAACCTGAAATCCCTTCTGCTTCAGGTTAAGCCTCTTGATCAGTCCTTGGAGGAGCAGAGCAAAGCTGTGTGATCTTAGTTTTGAGAGACAGCAGTACGTTCCCTTGGCAGCCAGCCAGAAAGCCACACTGCCTGGGAGTGGCATTGGGCATGACCTTGAGCGGTCCCCAGAGCCCAAGATGCTCTCTGTTCCCCTGCTTGGGAGGACAGAAGTGATCTGTGAATAGACACACGATTCGGCAGCCTCTGTGCTCATGCCCCTGGTAGGGGTGGGCCCTGGGTGAGCTGAGCTTGGCGAGAGGACCCAGAGGTGGACCCAGTGCTTCAGGCCTCTGGCCATACTCTCCCCTGGAGCAATAGACAGAAACAAATAGCGGAAGGGACACATCCTTGAGTGAGAAACAGGAGTCAACGTGATTTTTTATTATCTACAAGATTCTGCTCCGGTTGGGATTGTGCGGGGAAGCTTTATAAAAGGGGCCTTTCTTGGGGACAAGACTGCAACCTGACCTTGTCCTGAGCGTGTTCAGGAAGGTGTCAGCGAATGCCCTGGCCCAAGTCACAGACCCTTCAGTCTGCGGCGCATACACCGGAGGCTGAGGAGCTGTGGGGGAGTCAGGGGTGCCTCTTCTAGCGAGCCCTGAGTCTCCGCTGCTGGTTGGAAAATGGTCCCCATGTCCTTGCTCTGCAGAGTTCGCTATAGAGACCCCAGGGTGCTCTGAGAATCCAGACGCAAGGTTGGGAGCACCAGCGTTGCTGAGTGGTTCTCCTTCAGAGTCTCACTTAGGGAGCCGATGAGGTGCCTCAGCTTCTGATAGTTCCACGGCGGGGTGGGGGGGGGGCAGGGTAAGATCGGTGGAAAGTTTTTAGGGAGGCCGGAGTGTGGAAGGATGGGTGCTCACCTGCTGGGGCAGCGCTGGGGTACCTGCCAGCTTTTGCTTCTTTCCCTTCAGAGGCATGTTTGTGTTTGTGCTCTTCTCACTGAGTGAAAAACAACAACAACAATGCCACTTTATATTTTGAATGTGAGATTCTCCAAGAAATTCACTTATTTCTACATCCTTCCTGCAACAGTGTTTTCTTGAACCTCTTAAAAGAGAGCTGTAGATGGCTTGCTTCATTCCTCTTTTTTTTTAAAAGATCTATTTATTTATGCACACAGAGCTGGGGTGTAGGCCAGAGGTATTGGGGTGGTGAGAGGATTCACCAGAGACAGAGTGGGGAGCAATACAGGAGGATTGACTGAAATGTACTACTGAGGGGAGCAGCGGGAGAGGCAGGAGAGGTCTGCTGCGCCATGTGGGAAGCTCCCTGCCTGGGAATCAAACTCATCCTGCAATTGCTGAAGACAGCTTCCTAGTGCTGAGACTTAACCCCTTGAGCCACCAGGGAGGCCCTCATTCTTCACTTCTGAGGATGCAAACCTCATCAGAGATTATAGATGGAAGAAGAAACTCTCCCATATTTTTCCCAGCTCCTCCCTCCCATGACTGGAGTGAAGTTATGTCCTTGATCAAGGCAAGAGGTGTTCACCCACCCACCCACTACCTCTATGCCGTCCCTTCTTGCTTATGAAGTATCCTTGTCACTTAGTTAAGAATGTGGGCATATGGGCTATACTGCTTTGCATCACTTTGACAAAATATCCAACCTTTCCAAGTATTAACTTCATCTTTTCTGCAGAGGGGTAATGCCAGTACCTTTGCACAGACTGTTATCTTGAGGAAGGTCCCCAAACCTGTCACCAGGACCCACGCAGCTTAGCCGTCTGTGAACAAGGTCCATGGTGGACGTGTTATTGCTTTCCTCCCTTCTCTGGCACCCCAGTCCCTTGTTCCACTGACTCGCCTTTTGCTCATTCTCCAAACCCACATTCTTAGTGTGGAAATTTCTAGAGACTGGTGTACACAGGAAAGCATCCACGGTCTGTGCAACTGGGTTGTGGGGTGCCTTCAGTTATCAGTGGTCGGGGGGGCCTGAGCAGTTGCTCTCACCTTTGGGCAACTTCTTGGGGCTCTTCAATATCACCTAGCATGAAAAAGGCTAAGAAGCACTGGCCTAGAGGATGTTGATGATACGACTTCAAAATGTTCACTCCGGGCAAAATATGTGGTTCCTACAGTCTGAGCAGAGTGTGGTCTCTCAGGAGAGGAGCCTTCTGCATAGAACCTGGAGTGGGAGGCCCGTGGGCGTGTTTGTGAGAGTGGGAGGGAGAGGCTGGGCAGGTCACAGCCGCTGGGAAGAACGCCTCCCGCTGGCCTTGGGTACGGCCACTTTTCACTGGACTGAGGGTTCCAGTGTCAGGTATTTCTTTGCCTAGATTCTTGCAGGGTCTCCTCTCAAAAAAAATTTTTTTTTTCCACATTTTTCTTGTTCCACCAAAGCTTCCTTGTGGATAAGCCCTCCTTTCTTCGTTGTTAAAAACGTGGGGAATCCTGATTCTAAGCAGCTTATTTCCTCTCAGATTTCTTACCAGCCCTTGTAGGTGGCCCCAGCTTCCTGAGAAATATCTCTATGACAAGCCTCTTCAGGATCTTGTGAGAATACTCTTAATGCCTGCAACAACCCTTCCCGAGTGTTCTTGACCTTGTCTGAAAAGAGATGCCAAACAAATCTCCTTCTAGCCACACATGCTTTGATGGGGGCAAGGAAATCACAAAGTAATCCCCCCATTGACCTGGGGGATGCCTGTCTCGGTGCCGCGGTGCTGGGCTCTGGTCAAGCCCTGCGTCTGACCTCTCCTTGCCCCTCAAGAGAGCGCCTCCAGGAAATGTATCCTGGGGTGAAGTTTCACTCGAAAAGAACCCCTAAATCTCTATCTCATAACCACTGAGAAAAGAGAAATTTGCAGATTAAAGAAAAAATAGTCCAAACCTAAAAGCAACCACAGAGAAATCACCCAAAATGCAGGAACTAATCACCAAATTGGAATGAGGGAAGAAGAGGTTTGAGTCATAGGAGAAAGAACATTATGTTCAAAGAAGACACAGAACTTCATATAGCTGGTGAGAGCCTTCTGGAACTCCTTATCTCTTGGGTTGGCTCAAATTGAACATTTAAAGATATCACAGAAGAGAAGTCAGTGCATTTTGCAAGATCCTTGAGCGGAGTTGTCTTTATACTTATTTAATGTCTCATATGAGTCAGCCACTTTACCAGGTACTTAGTATCCTTGGTTTGATTTTATTTTCATGACAGCTGAAGCCAGGAACTATTGTTATTCTCGTTGTATAGAGAAAATTTATACAGGTCAAGGAACACATGGAATTGGGGTGCAACTTTGGAATCAAACTTACGGCCACGCAACTCGAAAGCCTGTCCTACTTCACCTATTCTACATTGTTTTCCTAAGGCAGACAAAATAAATAAATATATATATAGGGAGCAACTACTTGTCCTGGTAGGTTGATATAAAGTAAAAGGGCAAGATTGTGATCCATTTATTCTTCTTTTCATACATTCCTATGTTCAGTCCTTTAGCAAGTATTCTTAGGGGCTGGCTACTCTGTCATAGGGACTGTGTACTTTTCACAACATGTCCCTTGGTTTTATGGTTTAAAATAAATCACTGTATGAAAACCTAGTCTAAGGAAATATTTTGTTTCCTTTACCCTTATCAAGGTAGTGAAAAGAGAAAGATACAAAGAACCAGAAGGTCTTGTGTCCTGGACTTTTTTCTATCTACTGAATTATTTCAAATTGTGTCATCATTGTATTTCTAGTCATTGGTGATGCCTCCAGTCCCCCTGAGGATTCTGGTACATGGCATGGGGTTTCTGAGCCAAAGTCTACTTACATTTATCTGTCCCAAGAGCTGATACCTACTTTTCCAAATTCTCTTATGGATAAAAAAATCACTTGCATATAAATATATAAACTCTGCCAATGAATTGTCCATCACCCAAGAAAAGTGAACCCATCTCCTTGATTCCTTTCAAAAACATTTCTCCAGTGACCATCCTCTCCTCTTTCTCCAATTTTCCAGAGAATTTTTATCAGTGTTCATACATGCTATGATTTCTCCCATATTAAAAAACAACCCTTGGTCCCACTCCTCTTTGAGTCACCTCCATTTCTCTTTCATTTTACAGCAAAATTCCTCTGAAAAGTTGTCTACATTCTCAGATTTTTTCTCTTCCCTTTTCTGTCTTACACACTCCAGTCAGGACTTCTATATTTTTCCTGTCACTTCACCAAAACCTCTTATCAAAATCACCCTAAACACCACAGCCATTCCCTGCTCAGAATGTTTGACCTATGAGCAGCAACATTTGACCCAATCAATTCCTCCTCCATGAAATACTTTCTTCACTTCTAGGACAACATCTTCACTGCTTTTCCTTTCAACGTTGGCGTGCCTTGTCTAAAGTAATTTTTGTTGATTCCTTTTTATATACCCAACCTCTAAATATTGGAGCACATGTGGGCTCGGTCCTTGGAATTCTCTTTTCTACCCACACACATTGCCTTGTGGAGTTCATCCAGTGTTGTGGCTTTAAATATCACCCCCATTGCCAAATGCATTCTCTACCTTCTGTCTAGATTAATGTATCTACTACCCACTTGACCTACTGCATCCAACATGCATCTCAAGTCAACTCATCCAAACAGGAGCTCCCACCTTCCCTCCTAGGTCTCCTTCCCCTGATTCTCCCACATCCCCTTTTATGGCAACTCCATTCTTTCTTTGTGTTGGTCCCAAGTCATGGTGCTATCTTTGATTCTCCCTTTTCTCTCATTTGCCACGTCTGATATGCCAAAAAATCTTCTCACTCCTACTTAGAAAATATATTCAGAATCCAACCACTTCTTGCCACCCCCACTGTGTCTACCTGGATCCAAGTCACCTCCATCTCTCCCTTAAATGAATAGTGCTGGCTTAGCTAGACCATTCCTGATCCTGTTCTTGGTGGGTCTCTTTTCAACACAGGGGTTAGAATGGTCCAAGTGCTCAGGTACTTCCTGTCCCCCTCATTGTGAAAGCTCTGGTACTTCCATTGGCCCAGACAACCCAACGTGATGGGCTTCTCATTTCTTCTGCGCTCTCGTCTCTGTCTATTCTCTGCTCATTAATGGTGCTCTGGTCACATTGATCTCGATCTCTTGATGTTTCTTAAGTATGCCGAGCTCCTTCCTGCTTCAGGGCCTTTGCCCTTGCTTTTCTCTACATGAAATGTTCTTCTGCCAGATACCTATGTGGACAGCTCCCCCAGTTCCTTCTAGGTCTTTACTCAACTGTTATTTTTTCAGTACATTTCCTTAAAAACATTTATGCATCCAAGAACTGGGGTGTAGGTCAGAGGTGTGGAGGGTCAGTGAGAGGATTCACCAGAGACAGAGTGGGGAGCAGAACAGGAGGATCTACTGAAGTACACTGCTGAGGGGAGCAGCTCACTAGACAGGAGAGGTCTGCTATGCCTTATGGGAAGCTCCCTGGCAGGGGATTGAACTCGTGCTGCAGTGACTGTGGATAGCTTCATAGTGCTGAGACTTAACCCATTGCACCACCAGGGAGGCCCTCAGTACAGTTTCTTTGGGCCGACACCATCTTTTATCCTTCATCTAATATCCTCTGCACTGCATTTTAATATCCCCATTTCCTCCTTTATATTTTTTCTCCAAGTGACTTAACACTTTTTGCTACTGTATCTTTTACTTAGTTTCTTTTTTATTGTTTATCTCTCCCAACAGAATGTAAACTCTTGATGAGAACAGGGATTTTTTTTGGACGGTTTTATTAGTCACTGCTTAGAAGAGTACCTGATATGTAGTATATTCTTAAGTGCCTTGAGTAAATAAATTAATATTGTGAAAAGGAAAAATAGCCTCATCTGGAGAAATTGCCTAGCTAGCAAAAGAAACACAAAATACACCAAATATATAAAAAGCTACTTCTAAAACCCTAATCCTGGGAAGTTACTAATACTAAGCCTTATACCTCTGAATCTTGTCCATAAAGTGCTTAATAAAGTAAAATATTTGTTGTTCTCTTCTGAGGACTGGGAGGGGGAAAATTGCAAATATTGCAAAAGAATAAGGTGAAGGCCAATGATAAATTAGCTAGGATATTGCTTATTGCGCTTTAATATCAGCAATAACAGAAGACAGTATGAGCCTAGAGTCAAGTGTCAGTATGGGTGTTTTCCACCCAGGGTTTTTCCTAGAAGCAGTTTAGTTCTGCCTCTTCCATGAAAATGTGCAAGCATTTAGGTGATAAACACTTCTTAGCAACCTACGTAGGAAACTTGTCTGGTGGGATTGTGTGTCGGAAAAATGTGACAAAGCAGGAGGCTGCACCAGTGTGGGAACTGATGACTCTTCTTAAGGTTGAGTTTCACATCAAACAGCAGGCGCCTTTGCCAAGCAGACCTGAGAAATGGGTGTTAACTGTGAAGACTTTTCAGAAGCAAGAGGAATCTCGTGTGGGGAGGTGGGAGTGGGACTGGTGTGAAAGAGAGAAATCTAAGAATGCATGAAAGTGGCTTCAGGAGTGCAGGGGGCACCTGCACACAGCCTTTGCCCTTGAAACCACCGCCCTTCGACCTTGTACCTGCCTGTGAACAAAGTACGGTGTGTATTGCAGCTTCCTTATCAGCCACTGTGTGCATCTCCCAAGGCTCTGGGGGGCGGGGTGCACCGGCTCAGCCCAGCTCCCAAGTCTTAGCTCCACTTCAGCGCAGACCCTGCACCTGCGCTCTGCTTGCCGGCTGCCTTTGACGCCCCCAGTTTCTACCCGGGTGCTGTGAAAGGACTGCAGGTCGGGTTTGCCGCTGGATTTCCCCACTCTTGCCCCTTGAACATAAGAACCCACTTTATCCCAGCCCTGGAACCCAAATCCCCAGGAGTGAAAGGAGGAGGGAGTCGGGACAGGTAATTTTCTATGTGCTTTGTGCGCACACCTTCGGCAGGGAGTGTGTGGCTGAGGCAGCCAGGGTCGCCTCCTCTTACCAGCCTCTCCTTGTTCTGTGTCTAATTCAACAAACTCCATGGCAACGCGGGGCCTACTCAGCTTTCCTGACCTTCCCCGACCTCACTGTTAACAACTCTCTCACTTAGCTGAGTGCTGTGAGCCCCTCGCCCGCAGCCTCCATCATCCCCGCTCACCACACCTCACTCCTGGAGAAGAAAATCGGAGAAGGAAATGGAGCGGGGAGATTGAGGCCTGTGGGTGGAAGTGTGGGGAGCGAGGGGAGCCAGTCCCTGCTCCTATTCTAGAGGCTCCTATTCTGGGAGCCTTATTCTAGAAGGTGACTGTTCCAGGGGGAAAAGTGACTGTGGACTCTCACATTCAAGAAGAATCTGACAGAAAACATGTGCAAAGCAGTTTTTAATTTGGGGACCCCCAGCACATTTTTCTGTCCTAACCCCATAGACAGCTACTTCTATGTGGGTTTTGAGACCTTCCTTCCCCGATGAAGACATCCCTGGCTATGACAAATACCCATAATGTGTTAGCTGGAAGATAGTAATCAGCCATTTCATAGACCCCCCTGATTTATGCTGAGCTTTTAGCTGTTTTTCTTTTTATTATCTTATTCCTTTTTGTTATTTTATTTATATTATATTATATAAAATTTATATATAACATACAATATATATTTATAACATAATATATATAATATATATTTATATTTTTGGCACCGTAGACAGACTTTGAGGCATTTTCCCCATGCTGTCCTACTTGGCTGTTGAGGAAGTCCAGAAAGGAAGGGGGCGGGGCCCTGGTGGTGGGGTGTCTCCCCAGCGTGGTCACCAAGGTGCTGGGAGGCTGAAGGCCCTCGGTGGTGCAGCGTCACTTACCCGGTGCTCACGCTCCAGCTTCAAGACTGTCCCACTGGCCCATCCCTTTTGACAGTGCGCCTCGGTGTCTTTCTGGAAGAGGTTTGACCTATAGGACATGAGAATGCGCCCAGTAATGAGACACGTGATGACGGGTCCAGCAGAGCCAGGCATCCCGCGCGCCCCTTTGAGGCCAAGGAGCATGGGTGTCACCCGCCCCCACTCCTTTCTCATGTACAACCTCCCCTAGACAGAATCAATCTCTCCCGCCTCTGTTCTCCTGCACCATGTAATTCAAAAGTGCTACGAAAACACTTATAAGATTGTCGCACAGATTGGTATAAAGGGTGTCTTGGTTGAGACTAGAATATGACAACTTTGAGGTTAAGCAACACTCCCCTGGAGGCCTTCTCTGTGCTCTGGGCAGAGAAAATCACTCTAACTGCCATGAGACGTTCAGGGACTTGGTTACAGGTGTCAGGCAACAGTCTGTGATTTCCCCGGGGACCCGGAGCTCCATGGGAAATAATCCGAACCTTTATTTGGAATTCAGAGCCTCGGAGATCTGATAGGCTGAATGGGAAGGGTCCCTGCAGAGAAGAGAGAGAATGGGGCCTGTAGAAAGAAATCTCCGTCAGTGAATAATGAGTAAGGCGGGGTGAGCCTGACTCAGTCATGGGTCTTGGGCTTGGTCAAGACGTGAGAGGCTGGTGTGGCACGTGGCTGCGCCGGAAGCATCTCCCCTTTGTGACCCTGCCCTGGTAAATCACAGGCCCGGAAGAAGGGAGAAGGGGGAGCCCAGTGTGAGTATGTGTCCTGCCCCTGTGCTGCAGCCCCCTCTGAAGGTCCAGACCCCAAAAGACTGTGCCTTGGCCCACTAGTTAGAGAGAGCGGGGGTCAGTGAAGCCCAGGAGAGGAGCGTTGCGGAAACTCCTACCGACACCGCTAAAGTCAGTCCAGGTCCATCCAGACCTGCAGCCACTGGCTCACCCTTGGGCACCCCGGTCACGCAGTGGCCGAGGCATCCAAGTTCCAGAGGCCTCCGGAGAAGTAAGGGCGAGACTGCCTGGACCCAGATGTCCCTGCATGGCTTATTTGTGAAACACCCATTTCTTCCGCGGGTGCTCCTTTCGAGCCACCAGAATTAAGGGAGACTGATAACAGCCTCCAGTCCTGCCATCTTGCTTTTCCAACACTAACCTGCCTTCATCCTTCTCACACAGACGTGTGAGGTAACCCTGGGGCCATCCAGACCGTGCAGGGTTGCTCCCAGCCCCTTAAGGTAATCTCCTTTGCAAAGTTCCTTTTGCCGTGAAAGGTAGCACAGTCACTGATTCCAGCAAGTAAGCAGGTTGCGGCCATCTTTGGGGGGGTGGGGAGAGTGAGTGCAGGAAGGGTGCGGGGTTTGGTTACCCTGTCTGCCATGGGACCTTTTTTTTTTTTAAAGATTTATTTATTTATGCATACAAGCTGGGGTGTAGGCCAGAGGTGTGGGGTGGTGAGAGGATTCGCCAGAGACAAGAGTGGGGAGCAGAACAGGCAGATCAGAAGTACACTGCTGAGGGGAGCAGCGGGCGAGGCAGGAGAGGTCTGCTGCGCCATGGCCATGTGGGAACCTCTCTGGCCGGGGATCGAACTCCAGCTCGTGCTGCAGTGGCTCTGGATAGCTTCACAGTGCTGCGCTTAACCCGTTGCGCCACCAGGGAGGTCCTGCCATGGAACCTTTCACATGAGCTAAGTCAGGGAGGGCAGACTCTGCTAAGGGAAGGACTTGAATATGCACCTTGGCAGGGCAGGTGGGGAAGACTTGGGAAGGTTGCGAGGTCACTTCCGATAAGTCAGCAGTGCAGCGAATGAGTGTAGATGCCAGGCCACGGCTGACTAGGAGAAGGGGGTTGGCGAAGCAGGTGTGCGAGGAGATGCTGGGGAGGCTCTGGGGATGTTTGTCCGGCCTCCCGAGGGCCGCTGCTGGGCAGAGCCACCTGGCCTAGCTCTGAGGGCAGTAAATCCCCCAGGCAGTCTCCATGCAGGAGTTCTGCACTCTCTCAGCTGGGTCTGCTTGAGATCACCTCCCAGCATCCTTTTTTACATGCTTTTTAACGAGCACTAAGATGGGAGTGGAATAAACTCTTCAGACCCTTACGTGAGCATTTTAGCTGCGGTTCCCAACAGTTCTCAGTAATAGGGAGTAAATAAAAGTGACACCTGGAGCCGGAGGGCCCCAGTTCAGGGAGGAGAGCTGCTCTGAGGTTCAGTGACCATCCTGGGCCGCCTCCACAAGAAAAACTGTGCAGCCAGCTGCTTCTAGAGAGCCCGGGAGACAACAGAAGGTGTCCTGACTCCCCAGGGAGGCAGCTCTGGCTTCCTGCCTCCTCAGCAGGATCGAGAACAAGCCTGGCCGGGGAGGGGAGGCCGCCTTGTTTTTGCTAAGATTCCCTTTTCCCTTGTCCCCAGTCTCCGGCTCAGGATGGGTCGGTGGGGATGCAGCAGCTGCTGGTACAGTGACCAGCTCAGCGCTTTTTGTTGTCAGCATCCCGGTCCCTGCACCACCTGCTGGGGCTTTGAGGAGAATGGGAGGTGGGGCAGTGAGCATTCTGGGTAAGTCGCCAGGCCCTCCAGCAACCAGCTCCCACCCTCCTTCGGGAGCTGCTGGGTACCCGGAGCCTTCCCCCCACCCCCGGCCCCGCGTCTGTCTGCTCTCCTTCTTGAGCTCTGTTTCTTTCTTGCCCTTCCTAATATTTCTTGCCTTTCATAATATTGCTGGAAATGGACACTGTTGTTTCCAACCCAAAACTTTTTTTTTAATTGCTCATTTTCTTGAGGTAACACTTGCTTTTAACACTGTATGTCTTAGGGGTATCGGTTCACACCTCTGCAGTGTATGTCATCACACCACACCCACCTTCATAGCCCCTGTATCTCTCCTCAGTGAGCCCCCTCTGTCTTTACCTGAGAACCTGCCCATGTCCTGCAGCCTGAAAACACTCAGATGGAGCCTCTGCTGACCGCATCCCTTCCAGAGAATTAGCACCCAAGTTGAAACCCTCAAAAGCTTTTAGATCTAGCAGTCACCTCCTAACTGTTCTCACTGCTTCTACCGTGGATCCTCTCCAGTTAATTCTCAGGAGGCAGAATTCAAATGTCAATCAGATCCCATCCCCGCTGCCCCTCACCCTCCAGTGACAGGGCGTCTCTGAATAGAGTCTCTCCTTAGCCTTTGGGCCCGCAGCATCTGGCTAAGCGCTTCCCTAATGCCTCCTCCCACTCCCCCCACCCCCCATGAGCAGCTTTCTGCTCCTCCCTCTGCTGGCCACCTACTTCCTCCAGATTCCGAATGCCTTAGCCTCTCCCTTCACTCAGCCTCTGCTTCCACGTCACCATCTCCCAGAACCTCCGGCCACCCACTTCCCCATAGTGCTCCCGTCCCTGCGCGGTTACCAGGGCATTCCAGAACCTAAATTTATTTTATGACAATGCATTTGTGCCCCCGTCTCCCCCACTGGAAGGTAAACTCCTTGTCTCCTCCATCAGCCTGTCCCCAGTGCCTGGTCCAGCGCCTGGCCAGAGCAGATAGGTAACAAATATTTGTTGAATGAATAGATGAAGAAGTCATTTCCCTCATAGACAATAACCGAGGCATGAGATGCCAGTCACTGTAAGAGGAGAACAATGTATATTCCCTGTTCTCCGGGAGCTCTGTCTTCAGAGCAAAGATAAGGAAATATATATAAACTTTTTCAGAGTGTGATAAATGCTGTAAATGGGGTATGCACAAAGTCGTGTGGAAATGCAAGGTGATCATTTTTCCCCGAGGTCCGAGGAACTATTAGACAAAGGAAAAGGATTTGAATTTGAGTCGAGCTCCCGACTCCTCAACTGAAGGCCTTTGAATCGTCCTTAGAACTAGCTGGTGGCTTCTGAGTTCTGAGCATCACCAGAGCCATCTTGGGTAAAGGGGTTCTCAATGCCCGGCTTCTCAAGGATGCCCCTTCCCCTGGAGGTCAGTGGAAAGATACCAGAGTCTGCTAGTGCCCCCCTCCCCTTGAGATTTGCTTCTGTGAAGTCCATGGTCAACGCAGGGGCAGGTGTCCTAGCACCTCATCAGGACAGGACTCCCAAAGTGTTGCCAGACTTTAAAGACTGATTCTTAGGGCTCTCCTTGCGGTGATGAGTGCTGACTCAGGGGATTGCCCTGTCATAGCAATAGTTGCCCCATCTGGGCCATCCTGGGTGCTGGTTGCCAGAGGAGCCTGGCTCAGGGGAGGCTTCTCCAGGGTACCTTGTGTCTCTTTCCAGAGTCAGGAGGAGCACCCTGAAATGTGTCCCGCAGGTAACAGGAGTCCCCGAGCACTGGCGATGCCCTTCCTGCAGCACTGTGCCAGCTCCCTGGGAGCAGTCAGACTGCTGAGGAGGCAGCAACGCCGGGAAGGAGAGCAGATAAGGCATCAAAGCCACCTCTGCGCAGTCAGCAAGGGCGGGCTCTGCAAACAGCAGCTGCTCTGAATATAGAAGGCTGAATCAATGGCTGCCCTTTTTATTTATCAGAGGCTTTCCCACATGATACATAATGTGGTCCTCCTAGTCATCTTGGCAGATAAAAGAATCATGTGTTTGTTCACGTGTTAGTATTTTCCCCATTGCAGTTATTATGGACATCTTGAAATATATCAAATGGCACACTGAATTAAAAATACATCACCTGTAATCTCACCACTCAAAGTGTCTCCCACTGAGATGCTGGTTCATCTCCTACTAGGTTTTTCTCCTAAGGCATACACATGCACAAAGAGCTATCAACTTCTGGAGCATTCTGTACTAAGAAAGTCCAGCTAAGATTGGCTCAAATTCCTATCTCATGACATGAGGAAGTATGTCTGAAATTCCCTAGAGAGGTTATACTCTCCTGGTTAACTCCAACTGTAAGGCACCACCATCTCAGTCCTTGTTTCACACCATGGCAGTGCAAAAGTGGAACTTAATCCCTGCCCACCCTGTCCACTGCCACTGCTCCCCCCACCCAAGAAATTCACACTCAGTGTTTTTATGTGTATCGAAAAATGCTTCAGGGAGAAATTTTTCAGGAAACAAGAGATCTCTGTAGCAGTACAGTCAACTTCACTATGTGGTTGAATGAAATTTTCCCCTCTCTTTTCTGTTCTCTCCTAATGTCTCCATGCTGTATTTATTTTTAATGTAGGACAGTTTAGGGAGAGCTTTTGGACCCTTGGCCTTGGACTCGGACCTTCCACTTCAATCTATCAAGCTATCAAAGAATTTTCCTTATTGAAAAAAGTCATCCCTTCTTATATCTTCCTTCTATCCCATAAGATTTCTTAGTTGCAAGCCACAGAGACTGACTCAGGTAGAAAATGAAATTTATCAGAAAGCATGAAGTATCTCACAGAATGAGAGGAAAAAAATAGCTGCAGAAACAATCTCAGAAAGGACAGAAACCAAATTATCTTAAAGTAATGGATACCAGTGGAGATACCGCCGCTGTGATAACTGGAGACTTTCTAAGTCTTTCTTTTAGCCCACTTGAGATTCAGATTCCAGGGTAACTCTGATGGACACGGTGCGTTCATCCGTGTGCAAGTTGGCCATGGAAGAACAGAGCCCCTGACTTGATGTCCCACCAAAACCACACTGGGCAGCAGGTGATATGTCTCTAAGACAAATGGGATCAATATGTATTACCAATAAGTGGGGGAACAGGAAGTTAACCCCTGGTTCACTTGTCTTGATCTCTCTTTTACCCACTAATTTATTGGAGGGGAGAGAGCCTTGTTTATCATTCTTTGCATGGAATATTTTTTTGATGCACTAAGTCCACTAGGTCTTGACTACCCTCCATTCAGCCTTTTACCTTCAGTTCTCAGCTTATAACTTGATATTTTTTTTGAGCTCGAGAGCAGTTTATTATATATTTTTTCTGGTCCATTTATTTCTCCCATCACCTGCCCTATTGACCTCTCCCTACTCCCTCTTAACCTTAGAAATCTCACTTCTGTTATCAATGTCCACTAGTTTGTGGTTATTTTGCTTTATCGGTTTATCTACTTTGTACTTTCCTCATTGGTATGAAATTGTCTGCTACCTGTTCTTATCTGTATGACTTGCTTTGCTATGTATAATTCCCTCAATCAGCCTATACTTTTGTCTTTGCAGACATCCTTTCGTGACCTCCAACCAAAATACAGGTTAGGTTCCTTTATTTTGTGTTCCCAGAGTCTGACTTGCATCTTTCTAGTTAAACTGAAAGTTCTTTGAACTCCAGGATACTGTTGAACTATAGGACCTACCCCCAGGAGCTGGTATATAGATGGTGCACCCCAAATATCATAGATTGACTTCTCTGACATAAAGGGGTATTCTCAGAGCCATTGCCTGAGATCAAGAGAAAAGAAGGCAAAAGGAATTAAAACTGATTTCAGGGGGCAAAAGACACTTGACGGGTGAGAAGGGAGTAGATGACTGCGCACAACTCACACTCCTACACTCCCTGCCCCCAAAGGACAAAACAAGTGGAGAGCATTGTGAGGATGATTGCAGCTTGAAGCAAGCCAAAATGTGTGTCTTGTGGATTCTAGGAGGATGGGCTGTGGGGAAGCCATCAGCAAGGGCACTCAGTCTTTAGCTGGAAGGTTGGAAGGTCGGAAAAGAGGTTTTGTCTTCGTCTTCGATTGTTTGAAACCAAATGTGGCCATGGGGAGCAGGTGCACAAGCTCTGCTAAAAGTAGCAGTTAAATTTTGTGGGGCTTGTTCATTAATTATGTTATTCAGAATTGTAGTGCTTATAAACTATGTTCAAATGGCCACCACCCAAGCTAACGTGATAGATTTTCTTAGGTAAACTGCTAGCAATAGCTAAAATGTATTGATTGTCTGTTATGTGCCAGGTACTTGCTAAACACTTGCTAAGCACAATCTCACTAAGTCCTGTGGGAAAATAGCACAGCCTGACTTGCTGGATGTCCATCGCACCCCCTTATAGAGTTACTTCCTCTCCCACAGCAGCTGCGAAGCCAACAATAACATTCCCCAGAATGCTTTGCAGCTATAGTCCTGATGTCATTTGGTCCATCCATATGGTCTCTTGAAACTTGAACTTCTCGATGAGTTAGTAGGACAAGAAGGAGAGGCAACGGAAACATCCATTTTCCTAATGCAGATCCAGTTGGTCAAGTGGTTTGACCCTGCAGTTAGAGTAGCTTCCAGATTGTTGCATTTTGGGTATTCTTGGCACCAACTCTTCTGGCCATTTCTTGATTCTTGGATTCAACAACTAAGGTGATATGATCTTAAATTCAGCAATGGAGACAATCACCTTCTATTTCCTCTGCCTTCTGACGGGCCAGTATAGGAGTCTTCTTAGTGGGTTACTTCAGTGGTGCTATTTTAGGACTTGTCTGAAGAAACTGAGCTGGATCCTGTTCCTCACATCATTCAATAATTTTGTAAACACTGATTGCCTGTCTTCACTCCTTTTCTGTTTAATACTTGGAGTACTTTATGTTATCCACAGCTGAGCCCTGACTAAACCAATGGTGTTTCCCCCACTTCACAGATAAGAAAACGGAGTCAGAGAAAAGTTACATAGTAAGGGTGGAACTGCTGAACTCAGGAATATTTGACTGGGCTCAATACCTTTTCACCAGCATGCCTTGGTCATGCTTTCACCCCATAATTGTTTTTTGGAGACCTCCTATGTGCCATGCAATTTGCTAATTTCAGGGATGTTATAATAGAAGTGGAACATTTTAGTTTTAGCTTTCCTAATTTGTTATAGAAAGTAAGACAGAAGTACATTTGAATAGTGATATATTTTGCTACAGGCTTGCATTGGAAAGAGGCTTGTAGCTTTTGAGAGCAGGCAGTCTGTATCAAAAGCAAGTTGTAAAAGAGTTGGTTGCTAAAGGAATTCAATTCAAATTTTGGTTTACACATAATTCCATCAAAATATTGATAAGAATGAAAGACAGAAACTAGGAAGAAAGGAAGGACAGAGTGAGTTAGTAACTAGTTTGGTGTCTTTTTATTTCACAAAGCCCTTTGATCGTCCCCTTGGTGCCCCACCACCCCAATCAGCAGCTTTAAGTGACTTCAGCTCTTCTGGTTCCCATTTGGGATTCTGCCCCATGGATAAAGAAGGAGGTAAGTTATGAGTAGGGGACTTGAAAGTAGATAGCTTCTCCCCTCCTGGAAATTTCTTTCTAGTACTGAAACCAAAGAATTTGGTAGTTCGGTCATGTAAGATGTCTGATCACTGCTGACTGAGAAAGAAAACTCTTGAGAAGCAAAAGACTCTCCCAATAGGAGTTTAATCTGCTGTTGGCAGAAGAAAGACTCCAGGGATGTTAATATCTGGTGAAGTCACAGAAGCACTGGAGCCATAAATATTCCCAGAAAGGAATTTTGACTCTGAGTTTCAAAATTGAGAATGTCTTAAAAGAAATGACTCAAGGTTAGGGATAAAACCAGGGCAAGATGATCAATAATAATGAACAATTAGAGATACCCAGAATTTCCTTGGGGGTTAGGTTTTTGTTTTTTTTAAAGACTTGTACTTTTGGACTCCACATCTCTTGTTGACATTTATTTACTTAAATAAAGAGTCATCTTTTATAAGACCAGGAAGGTATATGTCCTGGGTGCCCAGGTATCCACGTCACATGTCTAACCCCGAGGTGTCTTGAAGGCATTAAGTCCTCATTGCTGGCCAGGATCCAGGCAGACATGAAGAATTTTGTGTGTTTTCGAATGGTGGATCTAAATGTAAAGATGACAGCAGCATCATAGACTTTGCAGAAGATGAAGTAAAAAAATTACTCGAAGAAGAAATCTTGAGGCAAATGTGGATTTGGAACGTCATCCAGCTAAGCATATGTGCCGGGCGGACTGTTTCATTTGTTTTAAGGAAACAGGGATCTATGATCCTTTGCTGTCAATTCATCAGTTGACATTTTCAGACACTTGCTATATATCACTGAGGAATTTCTCCTTCAATCACTCAGTTCAATTCAAAATGTGGAGACATGATGAACACCTACTATCCATCAATAAAATACTTACTTGTTTCCTACTATGTGCTGGGTTAGAAAGGGATACAAAGGATGTGTCAGTCAAATAACTGATGTTGGAAAACTAAAATGATTGAAAGACTTAGAAGAGCGCTGTGTCTCCCCCTTTCCCCACCTTTCCTGAGGGAGAATTATTCTTTTTTGCCCCATCGAAGTCAAACTGCCTTGTGACATTGGCCAATGAAATGCTTGGGAAAGAGTTGTGTGTCACTTCCTGGCAGAAATTTTTTTAAAGATTTATTTATTTATGCATACAAGCTGGGGTGCAGGCCAGAGGTGTGGGTTGGTGAGAGGACTCACCAGAGACAGAGCGGGGAGCAGAACAGGCAGATCGGCTGAAGTACACTGCTGAGGGGAGCAGTGGGCAAGACAGGAGAGGTCTGCTGCGCCATGTGGGAATCTCCCCGGCTGGGCATTGAACTTCCACCGCAGCTGCCCACATCTCCACGGCGCTGTGCTTACCCTGTTGCACCACCACGGAGGCCCCTGTCAGAAATTTTAAGAGCCAGTTATTGCTTGATCATGGGCTGCCTTCCCATTTGCTGTGGTGGCTGGAGATGGTCTTATAACAGCTCCCCAGTCAGCTTGGTTCCCAGAGTAGAGCTCTGCAGAGTTAACTGCTAACCATGCAATGGTGGCTACGAGAGACCCATCACATGAGTGAGAAATGACCCTTTGCGTTTGTTTTTTAAGAAACGATGTTTTGAGATTGTTACCACAGCAAACCTTAGCCTCATGTGACTTATACAAGACATCTTCATATGCCTAACATTTATTGTTTATTATATCCTGAGCATGTGCTGAGGACTTTATATGTATTATTGCGTTGAGTTCTCTTAAAAATACCATGAAGTAATATATCACTTTGAATTGAGTCCAGGGTTAAGTTCAGCACATGCAGTAATATAGTGTTGGAGTTGAATTTTAGAACCTGGTTTCTTGGATCCAAAGCCCATGAACTTGAACATTATGCCACAATGCCATATGTAGTAGCTGAATATAATTGCGGGTCGAGAGGAATTTTTGGAATACATTGTAAGTACTGTGGGCCATTCAGAAGGGGAGAGATCAATGAACAGTAGAACTTCTTGGGAAGAGCTTTATGGAAGAAGTGAGAATTAAAAAAATGGACGGATTGTACATAGGAGAAAAGGAAGCTGTAATGTTCTCTGACCTTTCAGGACTGGGGAGGGAAAGGAAAGAGATCTCATCTGTCTGGATGAAATAAAGTAATACAATGGATATGCCAACCCTGGAAATTGGTTTAGTCTACCCCGAAGAACTTCACAGTCAGAGAGGGACGATAAGGCATTTACCCAAATTGCTATCATAATTCAGGTGAACTCCATTAGGAGGCAAGCTGGAATTCTCTATAAAGTGTGTGAAGACATACCAAAGCAAGGCTCAGCAGAAACCTCTTCTCCGGTGCAGGACATGGATTGGAAAAAGCAAGCCTGTTGCAGAAAAGCAGCCCAGACACCCAGAGACAACGCTCTCCAGGAACCACCCTCTCTGTCCCCAATCCAGGAGGTGTGGGTATAGAAATTATTCAATTAGACTGGTGTAAGGTGGCAGGAGAAAGAGTTCCTTATTGCCTAACAATTCCCAGACACACCAGACCAGAAGGCCAGAGGGGCACCAAGCTGTTCTGGTACTGGGTCAGTCATGGAATGAGACTGAGAGCTTCTGGACTCTTCGCTAGGGGTGGCAAGGAGGGATGTGTTCCTGGGTCCCTCCACCCATCACATCAGAAGACTCCAATTTAGAATATCTGAAGTCTCCCCCCCCGCCCCCGCCCCGGAAACTTCATTGTCATTGACCACTCATAGGATTCTAATGGTCTTTGCACTTCTTTTTTAAAGAAAGCACATAACAATAGCCAAGGCAAAGAAAACATTTTTTCTGGAACTTAAACAAAGCCTGCGTTAAAACTAAGTGAAATGCAAGGAATAATGTGATGAGGTCCTCAAAAGAGATATGTAATACTTTAAGAAATCAGGGATTAAAAATTAAAATTTTAAAGTGAAAAAATAACTCAGCAATCATCAAAAAGAAATGGGTTGCAATTCTTGAACCTCTGAAATTATATACAGTGCTAGCTCATTTTCCTCCTTCCTGAAAAAAATTCCTCTTTTCATCAGATTCTCAAAGAGGTCATACTCTTAATGTTTAAGAGAACTATGTCAGAGTATGTGCCATTTTATTTAGACTCCAAGGGAGCTTGGAATTTTAGCAGTTAGAAATAGCTTGATGGGTCCTATGCATGCCATGCACAGAGTACTGAGTCAGAAAAGTAAGACAGCCATTTGGGACGCAGGAAGTTTGGGTAGAGTGTGGGATACATGTGGGATAGTTGTAGAAAGTAGTGCTGGGAAAGCAGGCAAGGAAACGATCATGATGGTCCCCGGATGCCAACTACTTGTAATGCAGTCAGAAGTCATTGAAGGTTTTGGGGGTGGTTGGGGGGTAGTGATGTGTTAAATCTGCACTTCAAAAGCTAAAGGCTCAGGTGTGCAAGATGATTGGAGCGATGAGGGAATGGGGAGACACTAGGTCAGGTCCTAGTTTGTCTGAGCAAGAAGGTTGAGCATGTGAAGAGCAGGAAGTAGAAACAAGATATTTATCAAAGAACTGACAGTGCTTGGCAGCTAATTGTATGTAGGGTGAAGTCAGGGATGATCGAGTGAGGGTGAATGACTAAGAGTAAGAATATGTCATTTACAGGAAAAGTGGAATCACAACTCACATTTATTGAACCACAATTGTGTTCCAATCCCCAAGCATGGTGATTTGGGTGCTTATCCCCTTTAATCTTCTCAAGAACTCTGTGAAGTATGTATTTCTGTTTTCTCATCTCAACAGATGAGGACACGGAGATTAAAAAAATAATTTCTCAGGGTCATACAGCTAAAGTAGAGAGGTGCGGAGATTGGAACCCAAGTCTATAGCACTGGAAAAGCCCTGGTCTCAAGTATTGAAGACAACCATTGGTTCAGACTGGGAGCTGAGCATGTCATTTGGAGATGTCTGCAGTGCATTGGGAAAAGTAAACTTTTCAGCAGTACTGAGCAGTGTGTGGTGCTCACATACCGGTGGTGTGTGGATGATGGTGAAACCCTAGAGATAGATGAGATCAGAAAAGGGCGATCATGGGAGAGTGGGACTAAATGCAGGACTTGGAGACCCACTGATTAGGGACAGGGTGAAGGGAGACAGTCACAGACAAAAGGCAGAAAAGAAGGAATCACAATACAGGAGAAGAATGAGGAGAGGGCACTGTCCTGCAAGCTAAGGGGAGTGAGACCTGCAAGGAGGAGACGGCAATTTTACACAGCAGGGAGGTCCCAGAGATGAGGACCTGAGAGGGCCTTTGAAGTTGTCAATAAAAGTTCAGTTGTGTAGAGTTTACTTTGAGTTAATTATTTGGAACGGGAGCCAGAAAGAAAGATGTTCAAGCGGATGTGGAGGGAGATGAGAAGAAGCAGAGAGTACAGCCAGCTTTTGGAGTAATTGGGCAATGAAGAAAAGTAAGAAATAGAGCTGCTAGGAGTTCAAGGAGTAGCAGGGTTCAAAAGATGCTTTGGACAGTTTTCACTTATTTATGGAGAATGTGAGTGTGTTAGCAGTGTAGAGGGAGTGATATAGAAGTGAGTTGTGTCTGATGATGCAAAGTGGGGGAATTAGAGCAAAATTCCTAGAGTACACCAAGGGCTGGTTTTGGACAAATAGCAGAATTTTGTTATTCATACAGAACTGCCATCATGATTATTGTTATTGTTAATAACAGTAATACTGACAATAATAGCAGCCTGGACTGCTACAGTAGCAATAGGACAATCGTGTCAATATGATTAATCTCGGAGGATAGAGGTAAACAAAGCTAAACAAACCTCTAACCCACCCTCTGTATATAATCACCTAGCTGTGAGTCTTGGACCTGGTGGCATTTTTTGATAGGAGTAATTGCAACTTTTCTTTTAGAAAGAGGCCTCTAAGCTGCTTAGCAGCTCTGCAACCAGTGGGTACCTCAGTCATCTATATGGTTCTTATCAGATAGATTTACTATAAGCTTATAGTAAATACCTTACTAAGTCCAGATGAACAGAGAGGTTATATTTTTCTCCTTGGGGCAGGGTAGGTCTCCTCCAACCTTTGCAGAAGTCAGGCTATATTCCAGAGATATTAAGTTACTTGTCCAATGTCATGGGGAAGCTAGATCTTAAACCCATTTCTCCAGGACATTTCATAATGTACCTTGAAGAATAGCTTATATACAAAATGCCACTGCAAAGTTTCTTCCTTCAAACAAATATACCTTTATACAATCTTTTTCACCACCTTCATGTTCCCCTTCACCATAGAGGAAAAAAGCTCAACGCCATGCCCAGGGATCTGTTGTGGCCTCCAGACATGGATACAAATGTCACCTGGCACTCATAATCATTCATTATTTTCAGTCACAGAGTGTATTAGCTTCCTACTGCTGCTGTAACAAATTACCATAAACTTAATGACTTAAACTAGTACAAATAAATTGTTTTACAGTTGTAGACACTGAAACTTTGAAATAAGTTTATCTGGACTCAAATCAAGTTCTCAGCAGCTCTGGTTCTTAAAGAGATTCCAGGAGAGAATTTGTTTCCGCACCTTTCCCAGATTCCAGAGGCAACCTGTGTACTCCCTTGGCTCATGGCCCTCTCCATCTGTCTTCAAAGCCAATAGCAGAGCATCTTCAAATTTCTTTCTTTCAGTCCCTTCACTTGTCATCCATCTGATTCCTCCTGTTTCATTTGATAAGTATTTTTGTGATAATCTTTCCATCCAAAGAACCTTAACTTAGTCACATTGCTAAGTCCCACTCCCCTTGTAAGTTAATATCCAGGTTCAAGAAATTGTGATGTGGACATCTTGGGAGGGGCACTATTGATCCTACTACAGAGAGTAGGGGAAAAATACATACTTGTAGACACACGACAATAAAGCATCTAGCAAGTGTTTATGAAATACCTACTATGTGTCTAACTGTAAAAGAAGGGTGTAGGAAGCATATTAACTTAAGACATATTCATTTCCTTCAACACCTCACAATACTGTTAAGAAGAGAAAACTAATACTCTTTTTTTTTTAAAGATTCATTTATTTATACATACAAGCTGGGGTACAGGCCAGAGGCATGGGGCGGCGAGAGGGTTCACCAGAGACGGAGTGGGGAGCAGAACAGGCAGATCAGCAACACACTGCTGAGGGGAGCAGCGGGCGAGACAGGAGAGGTCTGCCGCACCATGTGGGATTCTCCCCGGCCGGGCGTCGAACTCGCATCGCTGCTGCCAACAGCTCCACAGCGCAGCGCTCAACCGCTGCACCACCAGGGAGGCCCAAGAAAACTAATACTCTTGAAACAAGTATATTTAAACTCTGAGGTAGTGTCTCCACACATCACAGGGTGTCAGAAAACTTTTGAATCATATAGGTCAGAGCAGTCAGTGCAGTTTTCATTGGGAAAATACAGATACTCCAGATAGATATGTAGAATACAGATGAACAAGACACGAGGGAGGAAGACAAGGCGTTCTAAATGAGCTGGACAGCAGGAGCCAAAGTGTGGCCTTGGGAGTGGAATAAGACTGGGAAACACAGATTCCCCTACATCAGGGGTCAAAAAAATCCAAGGACCGCAGGCCAAATTCAGTCATCTACCTGTTTTTAATAATTAAAGTTTTATAGGTATCAGCCACATTCATTTGATCTATGACTTTTCCTGCTACAGTGCAGAGATGAATCTCCACAACATAGACTCTAAAGCCCACCAAGCCTAGAATATGTACCATACGGGAATGGGAGCTTACAACTCCTTCCCTAGATAGATGAATATTCACTACAGCTCTTGAGCAGGAGAGATACTAGAAAGGACTCAAAGCAGAGACATAACAATGACTAGACTGACCCAACCGAGGCTCCTCTTTAGTTGCACTTAACACACTTTTCTCTTCTCAGAACTTCTACCTGGGAGCGCAGCGTCCAGGCCACCTCCTGCAGCTTGCATGGGGTCCCTTGGTATAATGAGAACCACTGATAGTAGAGGCCCACGGAGAAAGGCAGGAGGGGGCGAGACCAGCAGACAGTAATTTAGGAAGTTATTTCACTTATTTGGGACCCAGAGCAAATTTTTCCTGGTATCGGCATTTCTTTCTCTTTATGGAATATAAAATGGATCGTTTCAGCCCTTATCTGCTACCCTGGGCTCTGGAGGAGATCTCCTGGATCTCCAACACCACCTTGACAGAGAGTGGACTGTGACATCCCAAGAATGTATTTGCATAGTTGTTTCAAGGGTGCAGGTATGTTTGTGTTTTTTCAGAGTGTGAAGTTTTCCTTCCTACAAGGCTCAAGTGGAAGATTTGGTCTCTTGATTCCATTTTTCCCATTCCACCCTTCTGAGTGCATTCCCTAGCCCAGCTGGACTTTTCTGAAAAGTCTCTTGTAGGTCAGAAGAGGGACAGAGCAAGAGAAAGGGCATGGATCAGCCAGCAGATGTCTCCTCACACCTGGCAACTGAGTTTATTTGTATTTTTAACCACTATTTGTTTTTTGCATTGACTGTGGAGGAAATAATGAACAATGGTCTCTGCCCCCAGGAGTTCTGAGCCTAATAGAAGAATCAACACAAACTCACAGGAACGTTTAAGTAAGAAGGGAAGGCAGAATGTGATAAAAATGTCAAAGTGAGGGAGACAGATGGTAAATGTGATAGGAAGAATTTACAGAAGGAGATGGATGAGTTAGATGTGCACAGAGCAGTTTGGGGAAGACCGTGGGAAAAATAGGATTGGATCTGGTCTTAAGGAATGGGTCATGTTTGGATTGGGAAAGTGGAAATGGAATACCTTTACAATGAAAAGGAAAAGATCAGTCAACACTTAGGATTGTAATTATGAAAACAATCTCGAAATTAAACAACTAATACCACTGGGAAGTTAGGACACTAAATTGTATATCCAGAGTCTATAAAACTGCAGAGAGAGCATCATACCTACGAGAGCATCTTCCTATAAATGTAAGACCAGTTCATCATTAGATAGATACACATGAGGTGAAACACAATGATAGAAGACAATGTGTGGTAGTTGTCAGATGGGTACTATGCACAGTTTTGACCATAAACATGCCATTCCTGGTTAACTCTGATGTAACAACATTAAAGAAAATTCATATATACTTTGAGAACACATTCCCTTATTTTTGCTGTTTATTATATCTTCTTGCTAATACCCAAGGATGAGAAGGGAGATGAGTGTTCTCTTGCTCTTTATAGTCTTTGGTGTACAGACTTTGCTTCCCAGTTCTCGGCAGAGTTCTCCCTCAGTAAGGTTGTCTTAGTTAGGCCCAGACTCAAGTTCAAGTTCAATGATTGGCTAGAATGATACACTGGACTCACTTCAAGTTTGTTCTCACTTGCTATACTTCCAAAGCAGTACAGTAGTACCAAGAAGAAAACACAAATGAATGTATAACACTCTCCATTGTTTCCTTTGATTATAAATAAATAAACCCAAAGTACAGTTGATGTAACAGTGCACTGGAGTGAGCTGTGTCCCATGTCAATATGAAAATTCTCTAGCTATAGAGCATATATGGAGATCAGGGTTGAGTAGATTGTAAATAGAAAGTACCAGCCAATCCTACTTGGAAGATGTCCTCCATAGTGATTTCCTCAGTTCTTAGTTATTTTTCTCAGTAATCTCATTGGGCGTTGTTGGCTTCTACTTCTCCAGACAGTGACAGATTATGTTTGCCAAAAATGTCTGCAGCAATATTTTCCCATCCTACATGCTTTTCTTCAAGGTGACCTTGCAAATCCCTCATCAAGAGATAACCAGGAGAATGCACTAGAAATGTTTCATGACTTCTGAGGTCAGAAAAGGCCACATAGTGGCCGCTTAGTTCTCTTGGGAAGTTGGCTCAGGGGACACTTCTGTTTGAAATACAGTTGGCAGGCTGGGGACACCCATGCCAGGTGCAGGGATGTGCAGGGATACCAGTGGACAGTGCTAGCTGAGCCCAGCCTTTAAGTGGGCCAATACATGTGTGAGTGATGAAGCCCCATGTTCCTGCCCCCGATTTTGCAGTCTCCCCAGTACTGTGATCCTCGCAGTTGAACACCAGCTGTAGTGAAGCCCAGGCAAGGTTTCCCCATCAGCTCTGTTCAAATTTCTGACTAGAGGCTCTATTGTGATAAAATGTTGTACACCACTGAATTTGGGGGATTTTTGTTACATAGTGAGAGTAACTAGAATATAGACCTAACTGCAGGTTTGAGCTAAAATCACCATTTTGCTGCTTTCTTTCTTCATGTTAGTCCATGGTTTGCTCTCTGTTAGTCTTTTCCAATCCTCTCTTTGAATATCAGAATGAGTTATTTTCACTCTTTTCTAGCTCTTTTACTTCTCCTACACCAAGGTTGTGTGTATTTTTACTGATTGTTACATTTCTTGTTCATTGGTAAAGAAACTGTTAGAAAATTAGGACTTTTAAAAATTGCCAGTATAATCAAGTCCACTTTTCCTACTAAAATTACTAGGAATGCTATCAATATATAGGATTCTATCTAAGGATACACTGTGAGAATATGTACCTATGTTGAACATATATAATTTGGAATATGTTCAAAAGAGAGTGAGAGAAATATTTAGGGACTTGACATTTGTTATGGAATGACTGAATTCAGGGTGGAGTAAAAATAATATACTATTCAGGAGGTGGGGATGGAGTGGTGATTTTGAAATCACTATTATTAGGTATAAGAGGCTAAGGAGAGCAATGATCATTATTTGTTTGGGCTCTGAAGGTAAAACAGTGGATAGAATGACAGATTTCAACTCTGTGCAAAGACATTCCTAATACTAGACACGTTTAAAGATTAAATGGATAGTTTTACGAAACTGTGAATTTCCCATCACTGGGGGTTTTAAAGCAGTGACTAGATGTCTACTTGATAAGAATATTGTCAAGAAAATTCTTACATTGAAGAGAAGAAGCAGAGGGTAAGACATGCTGGAGAGATTGCCTCTGTGGTCCTTCCCTAACTCTGCATTCTGTGAATATTTCATTTTGGGTTCAATGGGAAAATGATAGTATCTACTTAGTATAGAGATATTGACATCTGTAGCTTTTTCTGCCAGGTGGATGAGCTTTGTAAACTGGTCAAACTTTGGGGTGAGTAACCTGGTTAGTTCAGTGGAGCCTACACATTGATCAGGATGAAGACACGCAGAGGGTAATTGGGTGAGACCTGTCTTAGTAGGAGGGTTGCCAAGAGTAACTAAGGTAATGATTGGGAGGTGGGAAGAATGTGACCTGCTGGGGCGCTGTGAAATCAGGAAGGGAATACAGCAGAATGGGAGTGATGGCTGAGGACCTGTGAATCAATACAGCACACTGCCCAGGAAGAGATGCCCGGTCTTATTTGGAGTGACTATATCCTTAAGCTCATTCAGAAAACTAAAAGGTTAAGACTGATGCTGCTTTGGAAATAAGCAGATCATTAAATACACCGATAAGGAAGTTCATTTTTGCTTCAGCCAAGAAACAGCACCACATACCCAGCAGAATCTAAGAAACAGTAAGTTGGTGTATTCGTTTTCAAGGACCACTGCAAATAGTATGGCTTAGAATAACAGAAATGTATTATCTAGCAATCCCAGAAGGTAGAAGTCTGAAGTCAAGGTGTTGGCAGAGCTGTGCTCCTTCTGAGGGCTCCAGTAAGTTTCCTTCTTTCCTTCACTACCTTCTGGAGGTTGCTGATATTCTTGGTGTGCCTTGACTTGTCCCTGTGTCGCTCCAGCTTCTGCCTCCTTCACACAGTGATTTTCCATCTGTGTGTGTCTCTCTCTTCCCATGGCCTTTTTTTTTTTTTTTTAAGATTTATTTGTGCATACAAGAGCTGGGGTCCATGCCAAAGGGGTGGGGCAGGGAGAGTGAGAGGATCCACCAGCGACAGAGTGGGGAGCAGAACAGGTGGATCTACTGAAGTACACTGCTGAGGGGAGCAGCGGGGAGACAGGAGAGTTCTGCTGCACCATGTGGGAATCTCCCTGGCTGGGGATAGAACTTGTGCTGCAGTGGCTGCGAATAGCTTCATAGTGCTGAGACTTAACCTGTTGCAACACCAGGGAGGTCCCCCTGGTCTCAGATCTTTTATATGGTCTTAGATCCTCCCCCACCCCAATCCAAAATGATCTCATTTGAACTAATTACATCTACAGAAAACCTCTTTCCAAATAAGGTCGTATTCTGCCATTCCAAGTAGGCATCAATATTAGGGGGACACTATTCAACCCAATACAGTTGGGAAGCCCAAGTTTTGTTACACAGTTCTTGAAACTAGTTGAAAATAGTTCTGTGCCTACATTTTATTCTAATTGAAAAGATCTTCGTCTGGCGTCTTCCTCTTCAACAACTGCGGTAGCTAGTGTTGGCCAACTACTTCCTCTGTGCTTTTGGGCTTATCACCTGCATTCCCTCGCTTCATCTGCACCAGACAGGGGCGACGGCAGCCCCCTTTATAGAGGAGGTAACTGAGGCTTGGAGAGGATAAATAACCTTCCAAACCTCGCTTCAGGGTAAATGCAGCATGGGGCCTTCAGCCAAGGTCTGTGTGACTGAAAGACTGATAGAGATATGTAAGTGATTAAATGATTAATACATATTTATATTGTTATCTTTCTGAAGTCATGTTTATATTAACATCATAATTGGGTGGAATATATGCATTCATCTCAAGATTCTGTTATCTCTGCTCGGGAAGGAACTTGTTCTTTTGAACATTTGTTACCCGTACACATCATGGCAGCAACGCTGATTGAAGCAGGGTGCCTCTGAGGAACCAGCCAGACTGCGCTGCAGGAAGGTGCTGCAAGTTCTGCAGAAGGAAAAATATTTGCAAAGCATCTACGTTTATATGCAGCCTATGTCAGCTGCTCTCACGCCTGGTTAAAAGGGAAACTGCAATTGATGAAGAGGCGACTCCTCACACGATTATTAGTATTTTCACTCATTCGTTCACGTTTTCTTAGTCATGACTGTTTACTATAGTAGTTCCTTAGCAGGGTGATTTTGCTCCCCAAGGGACATTGGCAATGCCTAGAGATTATGGTTGCCACCATTGGAAGGAGGGTACCACTGCATGTAGTAGACAAAGGTGGGTGCTGCTAAACACCCTGCAGTGTACAAGGCATCCCCCATGACTGGCAGGGGCGGAATGGGTGGGCAGATGGCCAAATGCTGAGCTACCAGGATGGCCCAAGGAATGATGTGCTAGGGGGAACAACTTCATTGCTAACACTGCAACTGTGGCTGCAATCCCAAGTTCTCGGATGTAACAGCAAAGCTAGGAGCCCACAGAGTCAAGGTCAGAGGCCAGATTGAGAAGCAAACCCTGCAAGCGACCCGAGCTGAGCGCCACACGCATATCAGGCTCTTATTCACACACGACTGTATTTTGCTTCTCCTTTCAGAGTGT
Source organism: Scalopus aquaticus (assembly GCA_004024925.1). Classification (NCBI taxonomy): domain Eukaryota; kingdom Metazoa; phylum Chordata; class Mammalia; order Eulipotyphla; family Talpidae; genus Scalopus; species Scalopus aquaticus. The sequence continues at coordinate 4,050 of PVIJ01014388.1, read as the reverse complement.
ATTTTGTTTCTTCTTCCAGACCAGAGTTTCTCCCCCTCAGCTCTATGACATTTAGGGCCTGATAATTCTGGCTTGAGGGGCCGGGAAGAGCTTTCCTGTCTATTTTAGGATATTTAACAGCACCCTTTTCTCTACCCACCGATTCCAATAGCACCCACCCCAAGACACGACAATCAAAAATATATCCAGGTATTGTCAGATGTCTTCTGGAAGGGCAGAGTTACCCCCAGTGGAGAAGGTGTGATCTAGACAGTGAGTCCTATAGGACAGGGTGGACTGCTGATTGCAGAGCTGGGCACAGTGATGGCACTCCTAAATGTTATGGATTGATAGATTACATATCTCTTTTTGCAGGAAAAAAAGACACATTTCTCGGGGGCGGGGGAGTAAATAGGAGAAATAAGGAAGGGAAAAGTGGGAGGCCAAAAGGGAGGAAGAGAAGGAAAAGAGAAGAGGGAGAGGGGGAGGGTAAAAGAAGAGAGTGTGGCCTCTGGTTCCTGTGTTGGTGGCTTAGCAACAGGTGTGAAATGAACTCAAAATCAGCAAGGGACCTACAGTGACTTCACCTCTGCTTGAACCAGAAAACTCAGTTTTTGCATTCATTTTGTTTAGAGGGGATCAGGGTTATCTTTTTGTGTATATGGATATGTGCGTGTGTGAAAGTATAATTACCCATCACTGATTAATCTTCAGACTGAGTCAAGCATTCATTGCAAATCCTTGAAACAAACAAGTCTATTTATATTTTAATTATTTTTTTGGATTTCAGGTTGATTTGTCTTTCTTCTGCATATTTATGAAGCTGTTGATCCTATGGTAACCTTATCCTTACCTCTTGTGGAGCAGGAGGAAGAGACAGTGAGAAAGATAAGAGAAACACAGAAGAGCTGCCTTTTTCCCTTTCCTTCCCTTCTCCAGGATGCCACAGCACTCCTGAGAGCTTAGAGGACAGTGAGGATGATGCAATAACAGAGACAGTTTCTAAAATGAAGGTGTAATTAATTAATGGGGGCCCCCTGTCCATGGCTCTCACTCTTATTTAAGGTGACCTCTGCTGTCTCGCTGGATTGTGAATTTAGTCCTGGCTCCTTTTGCTTCCTTGTTACCACTGTATCCAGTGCTCTTGCATGTTTACCATACCTACATTTGCCAGATGACCCAAATGTGTTCTTAAATAGTGCAAATTTCTCTACAAAATTTGATCAGTGCACTTGGGTTATTGGAGAAACCATGTAGTTTTCTTTACTTGCAACTCCATTTGCCTCTGGAGGTGAAAAAATGCAAATGTAAGGTCAAGGGTAAACTGTTCACCAGTTTGGGAGTAGGTCAACAGCCTGCCTCCAGCCATGGAGGCTCCTTAACCAAAGTCAAAATGGCAACACACTTGAGCTACTGGATGTAGTAGCTTGGGGCCACAATAGATGCTGCTTAGCCAATGCTGAGTACTGTTATTTGTTGGATTATTTTCCAACAACTATACATTCCCTCCAACAGACCCCATGGAAGATCTGCACTCCTGCCCACGGATGTTGGTCTTGGCTGTTGACCTGCCTCACGGTGAGAAGAGCATGCTTCACTGTTTCTTTTTTTTTTTTTAAAGATTTATTTATTTATGCATACAAGCTGGGGTGTAGGCCAGAGGTGTGAGGCGATGAGCGGGTTCACCAGAGACAGAGTGGGGAGCAGAACAGGCAGATCGACTGAAGTACACTGCTGAGGGGAGCAGTGGGCGAGGCAGGAGAGGTCTGCTGCGCCATGTGGGAATCTCCCTGGGCTGGGATTGAACTCATGTGCAGTGGCTGCAGACAGCCTCATAGTGCTGCGCTTAACCGGTTGCGCCACCAGGGAGGCCCCGCTTCACTGTTTCTTGTCGTGGCTGTTGGGATGCTAATAGACGTGAGGCAAGTAGAGGCTTGGGGTCCTGTGCTCCTGTCACTGTGAAACGGACTGGCCTTAGGAAGCCACTGGTCCAAAGAAATTGAGCAACACATCCTCCTTGAATCAGACCCCCAAATTGGAGCCAAGCCTGGCTGAGCCCATTCTAGACCCACCGTGCTCCAGCTGGCTGGCAGATGTGTCAGCAAGAAATGAGTTCTCCTTTTATGCCTCTGGGTTTTGGGGATGAATGTTACATAGTTTCAAGCCTGATTGCCTCCACAGACCCGGTTTTACCAAAACTGCCTTTAAGACAGGTGATCTGCTAGAGTCGGATCTCAGGAAACCAATGCCTGCCTTCCTATAACACAGAAACACTGGCTTCTCCATTTTGTATATAATATCAGTGTTATGTAGTAGCGATTTGCATAAGAACTATGAGGTTTCCAGAGATCTTTGGCACACTTTGCTCACTGGACACATCAAAACTCTAAAGGTGTGTTATTTTCACTGCATTTTATAAGTGGAGCTCAGATTAGCTAAGTGGCTTGACTAAGATCTTGGACTTAACTCCTCTCTGTTGTGCAATTGGCCCAGGCCAGGCAGTTTCACTGTTGATTTGGGCAAACAGAAAATAATCTTGGAGCCTTAGGTATCTCTGACACAGCTTTAATCTGAAGCAGGGGACTGGATACACAGGCAGACAGGCAGGCAGGCAGGGAGGCAGCAACTACGCCTCCTAGCACCCATGATCTCCACCATCTCCCCAATCTCTCCTGTGATCTCCTGTGATCTCGGTCCCAGTGGCCATAATTATAGGTGTGCATGCCCTGTGCTCACGCTCCCAAGTGCTTTTTGCAATAACACGTTATCACCTGTGGGTAATGAAACTCGGGATGGAAACAAAGCTGCAAGTGGCACCTAAGAGGCTGGTGGCGCTGTGAAAAAGAGCCTGAGTTATTCCTTGTTCCTCACTCTCCTTCCAAATCTCACTCATGTGTCACTTGTTTATTGTACATAGAAATTGAATCAGGCGATGAAAGTAGTCAAGAGACAGTGGGTCTTCAGTGTTCAGCCTTTGCCTGCCCCTACACTTTCAGGCCAGTGGCCATGGAGAACACACTGTCTTCACCCTCTCAGGGCATGTTCTCAGATCGAGAAGACTGAAGTTGAGAAGCTCAGTCCTTCCCCTCTCTCTTCCCCCTAAAAGACACTTGTCTTGAGGGCCTCTGAACATACCACAGGTGGGAAGTTCTCTTCTGGAAAAGCTAGTCCCACTTAGCAGATCTTAAAATAAAGTCAAGCAGGATGCCTGCTGTCTAGACATCATAGCTGAGGTTGGCAAATTTTTTATGTAAAGCCCACAGAGTGGATTTTCAGGCTTGGGGGCCATAAAATCTCGGTTGCAGCTACTCAAGTCTGCAGGTATAGTTTGAAACCCACTACAATGTGTCAGTGCACAGGCCCAGGTAAACTTCATTTACAAAAGTAAGTGCTGGGCAAGATTTAGCTCAGTGGCTGTAGTTTCCCTGGCCCTAGTTTATAGACTAATAGAGAAGAGACCTGAATTGAAATGATAGCACAACCTACACCCTCTTGAAGGTTGATCTGATAGTCCCATAGTGAGAAGGCCCTCCCTTCTTTCCTCCCTCTCTTCCTTCTGTCCTATTCTTCATCTCTCTTTTCTTTTCCACTTCCAGTCTTCCTTCTTCCTTTTTTTCTCCTCCCTTTTTTTCTTGTCTAACCCTCCTCCCCCTTCCCCTCTCCCTCCAAACCACCCTCCCTCTCTCTCTCCTTCCCTCCTTTCCTTCTTCTTTTTACTTCTAGTCTTTCCTCCATCCTATCATCAAATATTTATTGAGCAACATGGAGCTTCCATACGACCCAGCAATCCCACTTTTGGGAATTTACCCAAAGGATACAAAAACACTAATCCGAAAGGATACATGCACCCGTATGTTCATTGTGGCACTGTCCACAATAGCAAAGGTATGGAAGCAACCCAGATGTCCAAAAATAGATGATTGGATCAAGAAGATGTGGTACATATACACAATGGAATACTATTCAGCATGGAAAGAAGATAAACACATGCAATTTGCAGCGACATGGATGGAATTAGAGGGAATCATACTCAGTGAAATAAGCCAGAAAGAAAGAGAAAAATATCGAATG
>PVIJ01014387.1:0-41038 GCA_004024925.1 Scalopus aquaticus | reverse complement strand
CACCGGTAAGCCGGGGCGCTCGTCGGGCGGGGCTGAGCGGAGGGGGGGCGCCCCCCGAAGTGCAGGCGGGGGCGTCAGGGGCTGCCGCTCTGCAGAGCCTGGGCACTGGGGGTGGGGGTCCGACTCAGGCAGGTGGGGCGTGGGGGAGGGCTCCTTGCCCGCTGACCCCGAGGAAGTGGCTGGAAGTGGGGGGCGGCCACCGTGGTGCCTGGCTTTGAGTGGTCGGGTTGTGGGGACCCTTTCACTTCTCGGCGCGTCTTATTATTGCGCCCGAGCCCGTCCGCGGTCCCGACGGCCGGAAGCCTGGAGCGCGCCTGCGTCGTGCTGCGCTCAGGGTGCTTTGCGCTGAGACCTGCGGCATCGGGCATCTTTCCCGGGCTGGAAGGGGCCCCAGCCTCAGCCAGGGGCCCCGACTGTGTGCTGTGGGGAGGGGGAGGCACAGGGCCAGGAGCACCCCTGGGCCCTGCACCCCACTCACCCTGTGGGTCAGAGGAAGTGCCTGTTCCCCCATCTTTAAATGAGCTGTGGAGTTTTTACATCTCAGGCCCTCCTGTTTAGAAATTTGATTGATTTCGTTTTTAATGACAATTTAAAGGGACTCTGGTTAAAAAGTAAGGGTTGGTTCCTAGGGGACCCCGTGGTTAACAGGCTAGGGGGGCAAAGCATCCAGAGCCACACTTCGACGCCAGATGACTCTGGTCCCGCGCGGTACCTGGGGTCCGAGGGCCGCGCTGCGTGGGACACTGGCCCTGACCGCCGCACCGTGGCCGTGTCCAGCGCGATGGTGACCAGCACGGCCTGGAGACTGAGAATGAGCTGGGTGTGACACTTAGCCCACGTGGCGGGCAATAAGCACATTTTTGACAAAGGACAGCACAAGGTGTGATGTTTGGTGTTTAACCACGGACCCTGCACATTACTTTGGTCCACGCACTGTGAGAGTGTAGCGGCCCCAGCCCTGCTGTGGGCCCTCCGCCGGCCTGCAGTGTTTTCGCTCTGGGGAATCCCAGTGAGCTCCTGAGTCTGGTGTCTATTCTGAGTCCTCTTTTTTTTTTTTAAGATTTATTTATGCATACAAGCTGGGGTACAGGCCAGAGGCGTGGGGCAGTGAGAGGGTTCACCAGAGACAGAGTGGGGAGCAGAACAGGCAGATCAGAAACACACTGCTGAGGGGAGCAGCGGGCGAGGCAGGAGAGGTCTGCTGCGCCACGTGGGAATCTCCCTGGCCGAGCATTGAACTCGCATCACCGCTGCCGACATCTCCACAGCGCAGGGCTTAACCGCTGCGCCACCAGGGAGGCCCCTATTCCAAGTCCTCTTGGTGGGGTCTTCGCATCGGCTGTGCGTGTGCGTGAGCCCGCCGGGGAGGTGCAGCTGAATCGGGGTTCACAGTTTGCTGAGAGAAGCCCCACGAGTCACACCGGCTAGAATGACCTTCAGACCCTACAGTCTGTCCCAGGTAAGGGGGGCACGCGCTTGCTGGGAAGCGCTCTGTGTGGCCCTCTGGCTTCCTTCCCCGGGAGCAATGAGTGAGTCCTTCGCTGGTGCTGGCCACTGCGTCTGCAGAAGGACAGAGGGCCCCTGCCAGGACCACAGACGCGCTGTCCCGAGGCCCGAACGAGCGGGCAGCGGGGCCTCTGCGGCAGGGAAAGCGCCCCGTAGGCCCTGGAATAACGCCACTTAGCACGACATTGTTTGGCTCTAAATGTCAGTGAGAAAAAGACATCCTGGGCTGTGTGGAACGAGTCGCTGTGATTTGATGGCCTGTTGTGTCATTTTGTTTAGAAGCGACAATTCTGAGGCGCTGCGGGTTGCGCCAAGGGAGGGCTGCCCGCGTCTGAAAACCACCGCAGGGCGCTCGCAGGCGGGCTGGTCTTCCCGCCCTGCCCGTGGAGCTGTGAACCCTTCCCTCGCCGCCAAAACACGGAACCAAACAACGGAGTCGTGGGCCAAACGCCACGTCGGCTGTGAAGTGAGGCCTTCGGGCGTCTGCTAAATTTAAAGACTTAGCAAATGGTGTGTCCTTTTGCTTATGACCCTAGTTCCTCCTTCCCCCACGTGGAAATTATGTCTTCAGATTTCAGTGAGAAGCGCATTTTGAATGAAAAAGAAACCACTTTATCTTCCTCAGAAAGCTGTCGTGCAATTCTCTGCATGAGCAAAAAACACTTACTTTTAGTGCAGATTTGAGTTTGGAGGTCATTAAATTTAACTTTTAAAACTCTGAGGCTTTTTATTTTTATGTACTCTTCAGGGTCTCCTTCATTTTAGGATCAGGTTGAGGGAAGGCGGTTGAAACATCTCGCTTGTCTCAAACAGCACAGTGCGCCAAAAGGCCTGGGGTTTTCTCACCACGTGCACTTGAGATCCTCAGGGAGTAATGGCATTTATCCAAGTAGCAGAATGTTCTTAGTGAACCAGGAAGCCCAGACTGCCCGGGCACAGCCACTAACCCACAACCACCATAATGTCCGCTCAGCCGTGATAGAAGGGGGCCGCGCAGGCCGTGGGGGCGCGGACGGGCTTCCCCCGGCCTGGGGACAGGCTCCTTGGGAAAGGCCGTTTAAGCTGAGCCTCGAGCGGAGGTGGGCGAGGGGGACTGTTCTGCACGGAGCACACAGCCAAGGTCCGCGCTAGCGAGGTGGGGCCTTTGAGACCAAGGCCTGTGTTACAGGCGCTGGGCCTGGAGGGAGACGGGTGGGAACGAAGCCTCCCTCATTCTCGGGATTAGGACGCATCCGGAATGCCTGAGAATGACATCCGGAGGGCCTGGGCGCAGGGGCTCGCTTGTATGGCCAGGGCCGCAGAAGACCGTGGGAGAGTGTGAGCGCCGTGACTGCCCCAGGGCCTGGCTCAGGATAAAGGGGCTTATAGACTGCAGCTGGCCCCGGTGGGCAAATAGAGAGAGGCAAGAGAGTTCAGAAGCGGAGCTAGACATCCCCGGCCTGGTTTGAACTCAGGTGATGAGGGTCCGGGGGCCCGCAGCCCGTGCAGCTGCGCAGGCCGGGTACATGCACCCGGGCGCCGCGGCCGCCGCGTTGCGGGACCGGCTCTTGGCGAGGTTGTGCCGTGCGGCAGGCTTGGGAGCCCTGTGCGCAAAGTCCCAGCTTCTGCCCTGGACGCACGGGCGATTGCTGACGCCAGGTAGGAGCAGAAGCAGGTCCGCGATGGAGGGGTGGGAGCGGCTGGCAGCGATGAGGGAGGTGAAGAGTCGAGCTCAGAGCAGTTGGCGTGAGAATAACGTGCAGTAGTAAGTGAGGTGTGTGGCACTCGGGACACTGCTCTGTGAGGCAAGGGGCACTGGGGAAACCTGAAGTCCCGTGGCCATTGACTAGGGGCTTGCCTGAGGTTATGCAAAGAGTGTATAGGACGGAAGCGTCAGAACCCGTGAACAGATGAAAGGGTGAAGACGACGTGGCGTACATGTACAGTGGAATACTACTCAGCTGTCAACAAGACACACGCTTGCCATCCGCTGAGATGTGGGTGGAGCTGGGGGGTGATGCTAAACGGAATCAGTCAGAGGGAGAAAGACAAATGCCGGATGGTGTCACTTATTAGAGAGAAAGCAAACAAAGGATCAGAAAAACCAAATTTAAAGACTAACCCTTGCGAGGCAATCATAAAACTGAGGAACCAGAGGGGAGGGGGTGAAACAAGAACAAAATGAGGAGGGAGCACCGCAGTCGGGGGTGCGGACTGCGGGTACACGGGTGTATCACACACTGTGGTGAAAATGCACGAAGGGGGAGCCTCTGTTCCCAAAATACAAGCAATGCTGAAAACTAGCATGAATGTAAGAAAGTGAGAGAAAAAGCCTTTGGGGGGAAATAGGCTCCACTTGTAGCCACGGTACCCGAGAGATTGGGTACAGTGGCGCGAATTCCAGTGAAGGCAGACCTCGGCCCCTCTGGGAGACAACCCACTCTTCAGAAAACATCTTAGGGGAAAAACTTTAAAACTATAGACTCAAATGCTGCATTTACTCATACTGCATTTTTTTAAGGTCCACCCTCTGTTTCTCTAGGTACATGAAGAGGAGCATCTGTGCATAACTTACGGGTGTTTCCGTACGGAGGCACCAGCTATCGGAAGGGCGCCGCTAACCACCCACTGCAGGGCGTGTGCTCTCAAGCTCCAGATGAGGTAAGCAGGGCCCTTGGGGGGAGGGCCCCACAGCACAGCCTCCAGGTGGAGGTGGGGGGCGGGAGGGGGCACTGCTGGTGGGCAGGTGGGCAGGACTCCTGAGAAAGAAATGACCCGAGTTCTGGAAATGAATTTTTGTTTCATTTAGTTCATTTGGTTGTTTTCTCTATATACAATATAGGAGTGACATCACAGGGTTTGTCTCTGGCTTATTTCATTAAGCACAATGCCCTCTAGGTCCATCCACGTTCTTGCAAATGGCGAGATCTCATCTCTTTGGTTTTGTATCTGGCAGGTGCCAGATGCAATATGCAATATGAGTGCAGCATTTGAGTCTATAGTTTTAAAGGTTTTTCCCACCATGTCTCTAGCCAGTCATGAGTCACTGGGCAGTTACGTTGTCTCCAGCCCTTGTCTGTGTCTATAAATGTGCAATAAACATAGTGGCGCATATATTTCTTAGAAAATTAGTGGTTACCAGATGGAAAGGGGAAGGGGCTACTTGTATGGTGAAGGATAAATTGAACTCTTGGTGAGGAACTCAATAGGGCAAATGCAGTGTTGCTTTATAATGATGGGTGTCTGAAACCTTTGATGGTGTTATGCAATGTTACATTGACCAAAAAAATTCAAAAGTCAGATGTTTCTTCCAGTTGCTTCAAAATGTTCCAAAGAAGCCTATGAGTGAGTTTACAACTGGGCACACTTTTATTTGCACCGGACCATCCAGGACACATTAATTAGCATCATCGAATGTCTGGCGTTGAATGGAAGTGTGTATTTGTGTATTCCCAAACTAAGCCTGACGTGTTAAACTCCAGGAAAATCCAATGAGTTTGAACTTTCATGACAACAAATCTGGAAGGTAACTAATAGCTGGCCAATTCTTCACTCTAAGAAAGTTTTCAGACTTTCACTTCTTTCACATTGTGAATTTTCCTACTACATTAAAATATGCTTCAACTTAAAATATTGTAACTTGCATAAAATTCTCCAGAAGCAAACTCTGAGAGATCTTCCTTCATCACTGAGTCTCAGAGTATGAATAAATTTAGGATTCTACTTTAACTAGGAAAGGATACTGAGATATATACTCACCATCAAGAACGTTGAAACCACATTTATCTCTTCTTAGGTTGACATATATGTCATATACTACAAAAGGAGGCTTATAAAAACCCTAACATAGTTAGAATATTTAAGAAGTAGTTGAAAGGTTAGGAGAGCACAAATAGTATCCGAAAATTAACCTGAGGAGCAACGGATTGTTTTTGACATAGGAGGTCCAGCCACCTGCCGGTCCAGAGGCAACAGTTTTGCACTGAAGATCTGAGGATACCTGAGACCTTACTTCCGAAGTCCTCCGCAAGTCCGATTCCTTCCAACACATGACCTGCTACAAGATGTACACACAGCCCGAAATACCTGCTTGTCGATGTTCTCATTCTCCTTAGTTCATGCATTTCCGTTTTCCTCCTGAGTTCACTGAATGCTACCCCGGCTCAGAGCTGCGTGGTTTTAGCACACATAGCAGTTTGGATTGTTGGAAGCTTTCAAATTTGACCATTTCCCAGCTGTGAAACTCCTTCAGCTCTTACTTTATAGACTCATCCATTTCAGTCACTCGTGCTCACCTGACTTACCTGCGTTTAAGTCATCGTGGCCAGAAAACATGTGCTGTCCTCTCTCACCCGCCTGTTCTCTGCCCAAAAAGATGCCGAAAATCTAAGAGAATGTCAAACTCTGAGCCTTCTATTTATTAACCGAGTTCAGAATGTTCAGAACTTGTTTTCTAGTTATTCTCAATTTGCATTTTCTAAATGATCTTTATCCTTCTGGCTATTTTCAAAAAAATTGCTGTTTCCTGCCTTTTGTCTGAAAGAATATATTGGACTTTATGAAACAGGCATGAGATCAGTTACAACTCTGAGTGTAAAGTGGCAAGTTCAGGCAAATAACCAGCCGAGGGCTGGGATCAAAATGTGCACAGGCCTTCTCTGCATCCGCGAGGAGACATACTGCGGCGCATCTATAACACTGCAAAAAGCTCCTCTTGTCTCCGTGAATATCCTGAGATAATAAGAGCAAATCTCAGGAGGCTCCCCCGGGTCAGCATAAGCCACAGCCAGCAGCTCTCCCAGAGGCAATTCTGTAAACACACGTGAGGGTGAAGCTGGCCAGCTCGCCTCACAGGAGCGATGTTTGCATTGCACAGATGGAGTGTGACTTAAATTCTTGAAAGCCCAGGGCCTCCCTGGTGGCGCAATGGGTTTAGCGCAGCGCTGTGGAGCTGTCGGCAGCTGCGGCACGAGTTCTATGCCCGGCCCGGGAGAATCCCACATGGTGCTGCAGACCTCTCCTGCCTCGCCTGCTGCTCTCCTCAGCAGTGTACTTCAGTCGTTCTGCTCCCTGCTCTGTCTCTGGTGAACCCTCTCGCTGCCCCACGCCTCTGGCCCGCACCCCAGCTGTTGCTCAGGGTAGGAGCAAGGAGACCAGTAGGGGGTCAGCCAGAGGTGATGGCGCTGGAGGTGGAGGTGGTGGAGAGAGACACAGGAGAAGTGGTCATTTTGGTCACTCTTCCAGGGAAAAATGGACAGAATTGATGTAGGGGCCAGAGAAAAGGAGAGACAGTAGAGATCTGTTGAGATCTACACAGAGACAGTAGAGATCTGTTGGCTTCCTCCCTTTTGCATTTTACTTCAAATTTTTTCAAATATTCAGCAGATTTTCCCATGAGCCCTCCCAGAGCTAATCCTGGTCTCTGGTTGAGTTTTGCCAGGCCGTCCACCCCTCCCCTAGACGGAGCTGCCCCTCGGTCCGCCCAGCAAACCGTCCCACAGGCTCACGCACGCATGTCATCAGCCAGGTTTCAATGTTTGCTTTGAGTTTTATGTAACATTTGCCGGCAATGAAATGCATAAATCATCAGCATATATTTGCTGAATTTTGACAAATGCCTACATATGGAAAACATTAATTTTATCCAATAGAATATTGAGATGATGTGGTTCATTATGAGTGCAACAGCTTATATCCTCACAGGGAATTGCTCAAGGACATAAAGAAAAACTGGCAGTGAAAGCTAGAATGTGTGAGAAAAATAGACTCAAAATTCAAAAATGTAAATAGCTATCTAATAGTGCTCAGATTTTTTCAGCTGTTTCCTTTTTAGAATAATAAATGTAATGATTTTTAAAAATAACTAGAATTCCCCACAAAAGAGACAAGGTTGTTGATTTGATTTATATAGCAATTATTCAATATGGTTAGCTTGTGCCAGTGTTATTAAAACTCAGGTTAATGAGACATGCTTCAAGTCTAAAGAAAGTCAACAGTTTCAACTAAATTTCCTAACTTATAATTATTATATTGATGCAATAAAACCCTTGTCAACATATGGCAATATGTAACTACATTATTCCACAACAAAGATAGTTCTCAGAATGCTAACACTATTAAAGAACTTGGTTAACTGATGATATGATATAGGTTTATTTTTTGGGTGCTCTATTTAATTTTGAATCTATCCCTAATTAAAATAGCCCCACAAATATGCCCAATGCAATTTCTCCCAGTAAGCAATTACTTGAAAGTTATTGATGTAATTTAACTACAACCGCTAGTAACTCTCCTTGGAGGTGGCCGTAGTAAGTGCTTCATTATTTTTCATGCAGGGTAGTGAATAGGGATCAAAGAACATAAGCCACAATTTGACAAGTCAAAATTAATTTGATCTCCATTTGCCATTAAATCATAGAAACACAAAGTACTGATGCTACTGCTTGAAAATAAAGTATCAACTGGCTTGGGTCTTAAAGAGACAGTTTGTTGTAAGTTCAGTGTCTCATTTGAGAGTTACTATCAGAAAGTTCTAAGAACAAATAAAACCCACGTCCCACTCTCCCTCCTTTATGGCACAGAGTTGTTTTGACCCAAATCACTGCTGTGTATTTCTCCACCTGTTCAGGGTAACAGGCCGAGCCCACCAGTCACAATTAGACGAAGGTGATAGAGTGACTGTGGCTCACGTTTGCATTTCTGCTGCTAAATTGTTAGGATCTGCTTCTTTTCTGTATATTTTAACCTATTTTAGTGTGCAGACTTGAGACTTTTAAGAAGCCTAATTTTGAATATTGTGGGTCTGCCGCGGTGTCCCCATGCTGCCAAGAGTATGACAAGCCAATTAGCGGCCACTAAGTGGTCAGTTTTGGAAGGCTCGGCCATTTTTGACTCTATATTTCAGGCATAAAATGTGATTTAATACTGCGCTTACTCCCTTATTAGGAAAAATGATGCCAGCAATTTGCAACAGAGCTTTCCTCTCCCAAAGAGAAGAGGCAGAGGTTATCCAACTATTCCACTTTTTTTTTTTTTCTGGCTTTAAATTACAACAACTTGAGTGAAGAAGGAGCCCAAGAGACTTGTGGAAAAGAGGTCAGAGCTAAGTTTCTCATACTTCAACTGTCTGGAACAAACAAAGCGCCCACATCGTCATCTTCATCTGAATCACTAAAATTGAGAGTCGTTAATCACGGCTGGGACTGGGGGCGAGTCCCGGATTCCACACAAGGCGCTTTAAGCGCCATCCTGGGAGAATCAAGTCTTTCTTATCAGCGTCCCTGAGGATGAGCTAATCAGGAAACCAGAAGGAAAGACACAGAAGAGCCAGGCACTGTAGACATGACAGAGTGTGGGGACGGTTTCTGAAAGAGGAAATGGTGTAAGTTTTGTGGAAGAGAAAATGTCCCCACACACTTCCACAGAGGCCGTCCTACCACCGCTTGCCGAGGTTGAGACTTATTGGCCTGTTTTTTTTTTTTTAATCTCATTTTTTCCCTGCACCTTCTTTTCACCATTTAGAATAGTTACTGTGCAGCTTGATTGAAATGCGGTCACCAAACAAAATGGGTAGGTGTTCAGACCACACACTGTAGCGGCGCCATGCAAGCATCTAGTTAGCAGCCACCACCTCACACCGAGGAGAGAGACACGTTAACTTTAGTTTTTAAATTAGTCAATTTTCATATGTCCATATAACTTTGGGGTGACGGCGCTGCTCCTCCGCATGTACACACGCTTCCCTCAGCCCCCCCAAACCTTCCATGCCGGATTCCCTCCTCCCTTCCTCCCCCCACTTCTCCTCTTACTCCCCCGCCCCCTTCCCTCTGGCAACCAGGGAACTTTTCACAAAGTCAAGGAGATTTTTTTGCTGTGCTTTGTCAGTATATATTTTTTTGTCCGTTTATACTCCACAGACAAGTAAAAGCATCTGCTATTGTCTTTCATTTTCACACTCATTTCACTTAGCATTATCCCTTCAAAGTCCTCACATCCCTTCTCGTATTTATCATTTGTTTTGGGGGAGCTCTTTGATGTTCTCCTCTGCTCAGAAATTTCAACTATGTGATACAGTGTTATCAACCCAGTCACCACTTTTCGCCTCAAATCCTCACACCTTTCTCATCTTTTAGTTGGAAATTTGCACCTTTTAGAAACTTTCCCCTATTTCTCTTACCTCCCAGTTCCTAGAAACCACTTTTCTACTCTTTTTCATGAGATGGTCTTTTTCAGAATAGATTTCACATGTAAGTGAGAGTGTGCAGCCCGGTGTTCAGCTGATCGCACTTTACTGCGGTGCTCTCAAGGTTCTGCCCTGGTCACAAATGTCAGAATTACTTTCTCTCTCATATCTGAATAATATTCCATTATGTGTGTGTAATTATATATATATATTAAAGAATATGTAATATATATGTATGTATACACATGCGTATGTGTGTGTGTATCACATCTTTCCCTCATCCATCGGTAGACACTTAGATTATTTGTGAAATTCCATATTTTCTTCTAACTTTCAGGATTGCTTTGACTGTTTGGGGTCCTTTGTGGTTCTATACAAGTGTTATAATCATTTCTTCTATTTCCTTGAAAAAAGTCATTGGAATTTTCATAGGCATTGCATTGAATCTGTAAATTGTTTTAGGTGATGTAGTCATTTTAGCGATGTTAACTCTTGCCATCCGTCCATGACCCAGCAACACCTCTGCTACATATTTAGCAATAATCACATAAACGATAATCTGAAAGGATTTGTGCACACCCATGTTCATGGCAGCACTGCCCACTATTGCCAAGTCATGAACCAACCTAAATGCCTAACAACAGACAACTGGATGAGGAAATTGTAAAATACATGCTCAATACCACCCAGATATTTAAAAAATGAAATAATGCCTTTTGGGACAAGATGAATGGATTTTGAGGTGATGATGCTAAGTGAAATGAGACAAAGCACAACAAAAATTTCTTCGACTTTGTGGAAAGTACCCTGGTTGCCAAAAGGAACAGTGGGGGAGTAGGAGGGGAAGTGGGGAGAGACAGAGAGGAGGGAATCCAGCATGGAAGGTTTGGGGGGCTAAGTGAAGCATGTGCACATGTCACCCCAAAGTTATACTGGCATATCAAAATTGACAAATTAAAAACTAAAGTCAATGTCCCTCTCCTCATTGCGCCCACAGAGAAAATGACTCTCGTGATACACGAAGTAGCCGATATTTTATACTCATTTTTTGTCCTTGTTCCTGGAGGGAATTTTGTCTTGTGCTGATTTTACAATTTCTTAGACAACCACACAAGCAAGTCAGTGAGAGAAAACGAAAAGTTAACCAGGGGTGGACACGTCTTCCTTTCTCTTCATTCATGTTCAGATTTGTTTTTCCCCGAAGATTGTTCACATGAAAAAAAGCGCATAATCCGAAGAGAAAATGTGAAGGGTGAAGTTTGGTTTCAACAGCAATATGTTGCTCATGTGTTGGAACCCCACAGAATCAGCTATTTTATTGCATTTGCTAAAAGAGAAAATATGTAGAAAAGAAAATGTAAAAGCCAAAACTCATGCACAGCTTAGAGTAAGTGTCTAAAGCAGCTAATTTTAGAACTGTACGTACTTTAGTAAAGCAGACATCTTCATGAATTTCCTATCACCAGAAAGTCCTATATTTTGAAATCTTTTATTGAGACAACTCTATATGGGAGCTTTTTATTATTTCTTTCCACATATCTCTTGAAACTTCTCTAGAGTAATACAAAAAGTAATAAAGTCTGTTCTAGTGACAGATTTTTCAATTGCATGAAATTCTGCTGGTTTGCCATCGTCAAAGACCCAACTGAACTTGGGAGATGTGGCGAGGCCTCCATGGAATAGCTCTCACCCCACAGCAGCGTAGGGCCTTCTAGCTTAGTCCACTCAACAGTAGATGAGGCGACCGGAGCAAATAACATTTAGAGTTGGGTGCATTTTCCAAAAAGTCTATTTTTGCCACTTTTCCCCAAGAAGAAATAACACGACCCTACGTGCCAGCGTATACAGGCGAGGGTGGGCCTGTGACCTGCGCCTCCCCTTGGGCCTCCATTACAGCCGCACCCGCTCCGGAGTTGACTTAGCCATGGTGCTGGGAGAGGGGGGGGATGAAGACCAGGCCCATGGACGGGGGTCAGAACAAGATCAGACAAGTGTCCCCAGGGCCTGCTGGCCATTTTCTGTGCGGCCTCGTGTCAAGCAGCTCCCTCCAGCTCCCCTTGGAGCCATCAAGGCTGGATTCCATCCACTCACAGTGCTCTGTGTCTGAGGGGGCTCTTGGTGGCCCGTTTGGCCAAGTGCTGAGTCATGTCTGAGTCGTGGCAGCGACCTAGAGACATAGAGAGAGCAGACCCCAACGGGGGGCCACGGATGGAGGTGCTGGGGGTTTGAGGATGTCGTGAAGGTTCTGGGCTCATCCAGGCTCAAAGGCTTCGAGTATGAAGCTGGAGATACCCCTTCACCGTTCGCTAAAGGTTAAAAAGCGTCGTGTCCACTGCCTCGGTGTGTCCCGACACACGGTGAGCAATGCTGACCTGACCTTTCCCAGAACAAAGCGCTGTGCAGAGAAAGCTCAAAATAAAGAGCAAGGCCGAGATCCATGCACAGCCTGCAGCTGCGAAGGGGCGTGATGGAGAGTCAGCCCAGCAGCTGCTCCACGGGTCTCGTTCTTGTTATGCTCCCAGGAGCCCCCGGAAAAGTCCTATTTCTTGAAACCAGAGAGTCCGTTCCCGTCTTTTCAGCCAGCGGGGAGTCGCCTGCGGGGCACTTAGCTGTGCTGAGGGAGCTCTGGGACGCCTCACAGCGATGTGGCTTGCTCTGGGCGTCCTTCCAGACGCCAAGGTTCGGACAGCCTGTCATACACCCAACAGCTCTACTTGCCGCCACCCAAGTCCCCTAAACGTAAAGAACGTATCTGCCCTGAAATATTGAGAGTTGATGAGCCTGAGGATGAACAAGCAGAAGTGGTATCGAGCGTGGTTAGACCACTCTCTGCTTTCAGTTTGATGTCTAAGGGGCTGATGAGACCCCTGCCCAGGACCCCTGCTGTGGAGGGTGGGGCCACGGAGGTGAGGATGGGAATTTTTCAAAGAATGGAATGTCCTGTATGGAAAGACACGTAACCTCTGGGTAAAAGACGTTAAAAGACGAGAGTTGTATTTAAATGCATTGCATTTAATGTTACGTGTGCCCCAACATTATTTAATAAACCCCAGTCCCCTATGCTCAACCGTGAGTTTCACTTTATAACTACACGTGCTTTTCTCTGACAAGGTCCTATTTCCACCCCACAATGGGAAAACAACATTTTATAGAGTAATAAAGTGAGGCCAAACCACTAGCTTTTGCAGGCACTCTGGCTTCAACTCTCTCATGTAGCTACAAGTGTCCAAATTTCAAGTAACTCAAATCTGGGTTGACATTTGCACTCAGAAGCCCCCCAAGCCCTCGCCAGCTGGCCCATCTGCAGGGAGACGTGCCCTTGGCCTGCTGAGCTGGACCCACCCTCTGTGCCAGGGCTGAGGTCAGCGAGGCTTCCCTGCCAGTGCTGATGACCCCCCAAATGCCACAGCCCATCACACAGGCGCCCCGAGTTACACCCGCCTGGGCACTGTATCCAACATGTTTGCAGCCTTACACGTGGGGGCTATAAACAAGAATGTGTTAAAACGAACAAGTATAAATTCATGGTAACTGTAATTTTTATTAATGCCCTAGTGTTAACCACTATTTGCTATTTCTGTGGTTTAAGTGAGTTTAAATTTCAATTTTCATTAAAGAACTTGGCAGAGTAAACTCACTGATAGAAAAGGGTATTACTAAACTATAATGCACATGTGATATAAATACGAAGGCATCGTATTGCTATTTTCTTTGAATATAAGCAGTCTAGCTCATAATGTTAACCTTATAAAAGGATGCCTGCATGGTATGAAAAGGAATACCTTGTTTTTCTCGCAATTCTTAAAATAATGATGGGATTTTTGTAAAATTAAACATCGTAGAAAACAACAAAGATTTAAAATAATTAAAAAAACAATAAAATATATAAAGAATAGCAGGACAGCTGAAGACACCTAATACTTTTAACTATGTGTCAAATACTGAATTTAGAGTTTAGTGTCCTGGGAAATACGTGGATGAGACAGTCCTCGCGGCCAATTAGAGCCCATCTCCTCACAGCAGGGACCAGCCCCTGCATGTGGATGAGTAAAGGCTCTAGACTCCACTCAGCCCAAACCCACACTCCTGGGGGTGGTCTCACGAGGAAGGCGGATGAGACGTGACTCAGGAATGGGCCAGGATCCCAAAAGTAGATTTGATCAAATCACTCAGCAAAGCCACGTGTCTCACTTCCTAATAGACACAGTAACTCCTTTGATGGGTTTAGAGAGAATCTGTTGGAGTCTCCATTTCAGAAGAAGTCACTAAATGGCGTCTTGTGAGTCATTAGCTTCAACCAAGTGCTGCTCTCCAAGAAGACCCTCCCCAGGACCTGATGGATAGGGCACGCCTTCGTTTGCACGGCCCAGCTCCTCGCACGCCGGCCACGCTCAGGTGGGAGTGAGCTGGCTTGGTTGACTGAACTAAGGCTGGGACGAGGACTCTGCTTAGAGAGGGCCCTGTGAGCCAGACCCCCAGGCACCCAGCAGGTGGCGCCTTATGTGGTTAATCGTGATGACAAGCCGGTGAGCAACATCTATCGCGTTTACAGTTTTAAAAAGCAAGAAATGAAATGACCTGTGAAAGGTCAAACTGTTCCTGAGCCACTCAGCCCAGCTGCGCTCTTGGCGGTGCGTCGAAAATGCAGTAACTCCCAGGTGGGGACCGCAACGGGAGTGTGTGCTCCCCCGTGGGCATCAGCTTCCTGACAGACTCCAAGTGAGGTCCCCCAGCGGCGTCCATAAAACACGAGTGGCCGAGATGGGGGAGGCCCAGGGAGACAACCGCTCTTAGCAGCAGCAGCAGCGTCAAAATCCTGAGCTCAGCCCCCACCCAGGAATCCTTTGTGAGATCGGATATTTTAACGACCGTTTTGCAGATCCGACACGTGCCTTCACATGAACCCTTCATCTGACTTGAGTTACTTGGGCAAAATAGAGCCGATTGTGTTTGCACAATTCAAAGGATATTTGAATGGGAAGAGTGAATCCTATCAAATGATCGCATTTCTTTCCCTCATAACCTTTCAGAAACACCCAAGGAAATGAAACCGTCTTCCATGAGGATCGTTTTCATCCTGCATCTGAAGGGTTAGCGTGAAATGTTCCAGTGCAGGGTCCCCTCTGCATCTAAGCCTTGAATTATCCTCTGAGCGGACAGAACAACTTCCCTTAATGTCTATATTGGGTTTTGAAGAATTTCTCCAAGGTTGTATTAAAGGGAAATCTACTGTATTTTGAGCATTTATTTCCGTAGAACAAGCGTCACAAAGCTGATAGAATGATTTGTTTGCATCATTACTGCTAGGTACATGAGGATTAACTTGAAACGCTTAGAAAAAGAATCACACTCTTGTCTTTCAGAAGTTCTTTAATTGCTAACTGGTGAGAACAAGTCTTTGGGAAGCGGGGTTAGAGTTCACAGAGTGTCCCTGTTCTGTTCAGGTCAGAATTTTCATTACAGTTCTTTATGAATCCCTCTCAGGTCTTATAATTTAAATTGAATATTACCATATTGTTATTCTAAAGAATATATCATTTTCTGAGATTTTCCTTGACTCAGTCCAATATGTTTTAGTTATTTTCACTGAAAATCATGACCGATGCAATTAAAATCAATCCACCACTGAGTACTATATTTCAATATCAATTTTCTATCTGGAAGCAGAGCTGAGGAAAAGAGGAACAAATGTAACCCTGATTTGGAGAAGACTTGGATAGACTTAGCTCCTCACTTCTCAAGTCAGGCTCTCAAAACTTAACAGTGAATAGTGACAGATTTTCAAATTATATTTATAATTAAAATTGTGTTAGAATATTTTTCTTAAATTAAATGAGGACTATAATTAACAAAATATCTAATCTGTAATGGTAAACTGAATGAGCTCAGTGACCTTTATCTAGAAGCGGAAATATTTCTGATGTTATGAAAATCTGAAATTGACTAGTATTTATTATTTGTCTTGATTACTATGGGGAAACATATAAAATTTAAAATAAGAAGAAAACGCTTACTAGATAAATAGAATTAGTGGCTCATTAAGACAATAACACTAATATCACCAAACCTGCTTGTAAATAAACGAACAATAAAAAAACCCTGTTACTGATTTGAGGGTTCTGGGTGGTCTACAAATATCAGAGAATGCCGGGAAGGTGTAAAAGAAATGAAGACTTTCAAAATAGATGGAGAAAATCAATTTGCTGCCAAATTGGGGTGGTCTTACTTTCTTACTTTTCACACCATTACAAATGTCACCGTGATTATTACATTAGTCAATATTTCTCTGAAATCACAGTTAATACTGAAGTGCTCATTGGAGCAATTTCAGTTGTGTTCAGTTTAAACAGTCACTTGCAGTCAGCTCCTGTGTGAAGGCATTTGAATAGAACAGTGAAAATCCTATCAAATTATCACATTTCGGGCCTCCCTGGTGGCACAGCGGTTAAGCGCTGCGCTGTGGAGCTGTCGGCAGCGGCGACGCGAGTTCGACGCCCGGCCGGGGAGAATCCCACATGGTGCGGCAGACCTCTCCTGCCTCGCCCGCTGCTCCCCTCAGCAGTGTGTTTCTGATCTGCCTGTTCTGCTCCCCGCTCTGTCTCTGGTGAACCCTCTCGCCGCCCCACACCTATGGCCTATACCCCAGCTTGTATGTAAAAAAAAAAAAAAAAAAATTATCACATTTCTTGGGAAAATTCTTGAAGCTTTTCTCTAGCCTAAGCCTATTGTTTTATCTTGTCTCCTGATTATAGTTCTTTTATTTTTAATTCCCTTGATTTGTGTTTATTTTTAAATTAGTTTTGAGCATTTAATAAAATCATGTGTCTAATAGAATAGCCCCATGTCAATAAAGTGCCTCTAATAGGAGTTTGAAATTCTTAAATTAACATCTGGTAGACCTTAAAAGAGAAGCTTTTCCCCTAAGGTAAGCACATTTCACATTAAGTGTCCCTTTAGCTTTGCAAGAGAATTTGAAAAAAATTAAATTCCATTCAAATTCCCCACTAATGTTTCTTACATTGTATTCAATTTTATACAGTCATTTTCCTCTGTGTCCTTTGTTATCTTTTTTATATGTATGTCTCAAAAAATTTAAGACCGCTGCTCTGAAAAACAGCTCCATTAGGGTTCGTACTGCACAGGTAAACTGAGGAATGTCAAGTAATTGACAGATTAAAAAAGGAGCCGCAGCCCCAGGGACCAGGACACAGCTGCACAGGTCACCGGTGACCGTGGCCCTAAAAGCCACTTCCCACCTGGCAGGCTTAAAGGGAAAAGCACATTCTGGGCCTCCCTGGTGGCGCAGTGGTTGGGCGCTGCGCTGTAGAGCTGTCGGCAGCGGCGACGCGAGTTCAACACCCTGCCGGGGAGAATCCCACATGGCGCGGCAGACCTCTCCTGCCTCGCCCGCTGCTCCCCTCAGCAGTGTATTCCTGATCTTCCTGTTCTGCTCCCCACTCTGTCTCTGGTGAGCCCTCTCGCCACCCCACACCGCTGGCCTGTACCCCAGCTTGTATGCATAAATAAATCTTTAAAAAAAAAAAAAGGGAAAAGCACAGTCTTCAGTTACCTTGAAAATGGAATTGCCCTTGAAATGAAAAATGAGTCATTAGCGTCACTTCTAGAGTCTCAGAAAAATACAGGGTTTCAGAAAGAAGGAAAGAAGGAAATACACAGGAGGGGGGAAAGGAGGGAGGGAGGGAAGGAAGGAAGAAGGGGACAGAAGAGAGATGGGGAGGGAGAAAGGGAATATTGGATTTTGGTTTATGATTAGATGACCTTGTTGGAGCCACAAAATACAGAATTCTATTTATATTTTAGGTAAAGATTTTATTAAAATATTAATTTTTAGGAAAGGACAACAGAGGAGACTCCCATCATGAATTTTAAGAGTATGTAGTAATAATAGGATGACTGGTATTTTCGGTCCACACAGTGTGGGGCGCGCCTGGCCGTCACCCCGTGCAGGGACACAGGGTTCTGTGAGCACAGAAGTGGAATTCAGGGAAGTGCACGCCCGGCCATGACGGAGCAAGGAGGCGCCGTTAACAAAGTTCGGGGTTTGGCTGTGTTGCCATAAGCCGCACATCACCCCTCAAATTTATGTCTGCTTTGGCACATCTTTAAATCATGGAGCAGTTTCTACCTTTCTTAATGCTATAAAGTGAATATTCTACAGCTGGCTGACAAACCTCACCACAGCTCCCGGAGCCCCGCAGCTCACAGAATATGGCAGATTTTATAAATAATGACCGCAGAACAGAGCTGAAATATTGTGATATTAATACATTACTGGAAAAGTGATAAAGTCCTAGAGCACTTTATTTTAAATTAAATCCTATGCATTGTTCTGGAAATCAGCCCTGCTAAGTCCTAGAATTTTTTTTGTCCAAGTATTGTATTATTGAATTTTCACTTCTGCATTGTTCTTAGAACACAGAGATAAGCTGAAAATGTGAAATGAATCTATAGCTCACCTTTATAGCTCATTCCCAGGTGTCGAACAATTCACCAAGCCTCGAAGAGCGATTTCATGACCCACAGCCTCCTGCTCTACATTCCCGAGACTTCGGAGGAGAAGAACTCTTTAATGAATACACAAATGGTACTATAATCAATATCTATCTTCACTATAGGACGTATGTGGATGAGAGTCCTTAAAACTGCTTTATGGATGTTTGATTGACCAATAAATGGTTGTGCATTCTGAGTGCACACAACTCAAGGCATTTGGGGGTAAGTTTACACCTGAGAAAACGTCACCAATATCAAGGTCATGGACATAGCCATTCAAAGTGCATTTTAAATAATTTAACACATTTACTGATTTTTTTGTTTTTTTTTTTAAGATTTGTTTATTTATGCATACAAGCTGGGGTAAAAGCCAGAGGCGTGGGGTGGTGAGAGGGTTCACCAGAGACAGAATGGGGAGCAGAAAAAGCAGATCGACGGAAACACACTGCTGAGGGGAGCAGCGGGCCAGGCAGGAGAGGTCTGCCGCACCATGTGGGACTCTCCCGCCCTTCGTCGAACTCGCGTCGCCGCTGCCGACAGTTCCACAGGGCAGTGCTTAACCGCTGTGCCACCAGGGAAGCCCTTCAATGATTTTTTTGAAGTTCTAGATCTACGTTGCAATTCACCATTTATCATTTCATAAATTACTAGATGTGGATCTTAAAGCAATCTGATGAGATCGCAATGCGCAAAGCAGAAACGGGGAATGCCTCCCACCACTCTCCCCTGTGAGAAGCATCGTGACAGCTGAGACTTTATTCTTACAAGTCAGAAATGATTTCCGTGGATGCAGTCGCTATGTGTGGCAGCTAAGTTTATGTCTAATTATACACCACATAAAGAATATTATAAAACTGATGGCCTATCTAGTCTGCAACTTGAATTTTTATCTTGATATATTATCTATAATCTAACTGGATTCCAAAAGTTTTACTAAGGCACAAAATCCCCCCCCCCCATTTACATTTATTGAGGTAAAGTAAGTTTACATCTTTGATTCTGCTCTGGGGGTTATTGGTTGAAACCGCCACATGTGTATGCTCTCAGGTCCTGCCCACCCCCAGAACCCCACAAACTTCTGCCATGGTCCCAGGGACCCTCTTCCCCATCTCCCAACCCCCACCCTCCCCCCTGGGGCCTCACTTTTGCAGTCAGATGCTAAGAGTTTATTATTGGTTGGGTTTGCTCTGACACTTTGTCATGTTTCTCTGTAGACCATCGGTGTCTGTCTTTCTCCTGCTGACTTACTTCACTCAGCATCATCCCCTCCAGTCCCATCCACTTTCTTGTCATAAGTGGAAGTTCATCCTTTTATATGGCTGAGTAGTACTCCACTGTACACATGTGCACTCCATTCTGACCCACTCCTCTGTCTTGGCTGTTTCCAGAACTTGGTTATTGTAAGTAGTGCTGCAAAGAACGTAGGAGGGCATGTATCCTTTCAAATCAGTGTGTCCACGTTTTTCAGATACTTAAGAGTGGAGCTGCTGGCTCCTATGGTACATCCATTTTTAATATTTTAAGAAACCTCCATACAGCTATCCGCAGGGGCTGCCTGTTTACACCCACTGCGGCGGACGAGGGCTCCATCTCTCCATCCCTTGCCGATACTTGTTTCTGGTCTTCGTGACCTGGCCCGTCCCCACAGCCATGCAGTGGCATCTCACTGTGGCTTTATCTTGCACTTACAGGTGAACAGTGAGGAGAAGCACTTTTTCATGGTGAGACACAATTTCTTTTTTTTTTTTAAGGTTTATTTATGCATACAAGTTGGGGTAGGCCAGAGGCATGGGGCGGCAAAAGGGTTCACCAGAGACAGAGTGGGGAGCAGAACAGGCAAATGGAAGGAAACACACTGCTGAGTGGAGCAGCGGATGAGGCAGGAGAGGTCTGCTGCGCCCTGTGGGAATCCCCCCCCCCAAACTTGCATCGCTGCTGCCGACAGACAGCTCCACAGCGCCGCGCTCAACTGCTGCGCCACCGGGGAGGCCCGAGAGACACAATTTCTAAGGGGAAATAGGGCAAAGTGCCCGGCCCTGGGTATGTATTTCAATGCTCTAATCTCCACCGAGACAAAGTGTCTAATGGGAATTAGATATTAAAGGTCCCAGGCACTTTGCAGTCTCTGGGGCGGTGGGGGGAGACAGTGTGCCCAGAGACGCCCATGAACACCCCCAGTCCCCCCTATACCTCTGACCAACCAACCGGAAAGCAGCACATCCCCGAAAGCTCCTGTGGGAGGGGGCGGGGGTGCTCGGGGGAGCTGGTCACTTCTCTGGGCTGGGTTATCGCTGCCCGGATATTTACTGAGTGTCCAGTCGTTCTCCCGTGTCCCGGGGCAGACGCCACCACCACGCAGATGGAGACAGAGATGTGCGCACCCCGCGCAGATGGAGGCAGAGAGGTGAGCGCCCTGCTCGGACCCAGGCAGATGTGAGCGCCCCGCGCAGATGGAGGCAGAGATGTGAGCGCCCCACGAGGATGGAGGCAGAGAGGTGAGCGCCCCGCTCCTACCCAGGCAGATGTGAGCGCCCCGCGCAGATGGAGACAGAGATGTGCGCGCCCCGCGCGGATGGAGGCAGATGTGAGCGCCCCGCAGGAGAGTCAGGCACTGCCAGCATCGAACTCCAGCAAAGCTTGACCCTCTCACGGACTCACTCATCAGCGGAGTCCAGAGGTGGCCACCAGGAGGCCCCCAGAAGCCAGGTGACCCCCGGAAAGCCCCTTCTGCTGGGCTCACGTCTCACTCAGATACCCTGGCGCCTTCCGGGGGCTGCGGCGAAGACTGCCTGCTCTCCTGCCTCCGCAGGATGCTTGTGCAAATCCTTGCCCTCACGCCGCCTGCACGTCTTTCCTTTTATCCTTCCGTAATTTAACTTGCAGACACTTTCATCTTCCATCTTGCTGGTTTTGAAGAACAGCTCTTTGTCCTGAAAGGAAGCCTGCAAGACTCATGTTTCTTTAAACCTTCAGACGGCATTTTAAATTGTGCCCGAAAACTAAATTAGGATGTTTAATATCATTACATCATGAAAAAATAAAACAGCAAGAGGGAATGTGTGGAGACATCTGTCTGCATCGAATTCTTCTTTCAACGAGACAAAAACATTTAAATCTGTCATCACGGACAATTGCTAATTAGAATTCTTGCTTATTTCAAAAGCAAAGATGGGACATATGTATTCACACCCAGTCCTTTCAGAACAAAAACTGATGAAGACAAATAGGAAAGAGATGGGAGGGAGAAGCACTGAGAGGCAGCTGAGCATGTTTGATGGTCCACGGGCATCGCAGGTTTTGATTCGTGAGCAGGGAGCACAAACCCAGAACAGCCATCCCGTACCCCCTCCCCACCGCAGGGACTGGCTCCAGGACCCCCAGACCCAAATCTGCTGCCCAAGTTCCTTAGAGAAACGGCCAACTTGCACAGAGCCTGTGCACAGACTCCCAGATGCTTTCAGTCGTCTCTGGGCTACCGATTACACCGAACACAGGGGCACTCTGCGGGAGTCGCTGCCACGTTTGGGAATAGCGACAAAGGGGAGGTCCACGGCCAGCACAGACTCGGCCACTTAGGGCTGAGGACATGGCACCCGTATCAGTCTGAGTTGTCTGGACCCTGTTTGGCGGAGCCAGGGACACAGGGTGAGCGGCCTCTGAGCTGCTGTGGCCCACGCGTGACTTACACCACACCAGCATCCAGGCTTCAAAGCAGCGCCCACGCGGGCCTCCCTGGGACACGGGTTAAGCCGCAGCGCTATGAAGCTATCACAGCCGCTGCAGCACGAGTTCGATCCCGGGCCAGGGAGCTTCCCCCAGGGCGCAGCAGACCCCTCCTGTCTCCCCGCTGCCCCCTCAGCAGTGGATTTCAGTGGAACCACCTGTTCTGCTCCCCACTCTGTCTCTGGGGAACCCTCTCACCACCCCACACCTCTGGCCTACACCCCAGCTCTTGTATGCATAGATAAATAAATCTTTAAAAAAATACAGCACCCATATGAGATATTTTATAATTCACACTTTTGTCTAAACCATGAATTCCTCTTTGCATTTTCATGTATAAGTTATATTTTACTCACTGTTCTTTTTAAGTTTATTTTACATTCACTTATATTTTATAATTTGTTACCTTGCAAGTGCTAAGTTTTTAAAAAGTGACATAAAAATGAGAAAATTACTTGTGTGATTAAAGTTACTTTTGTAGTCGAAATGGCCTTTAAAGCATCAGATTACAAGTGTTTATATTCAGTTAGTGAGACCATGTATTAACTTGTACATTAATTGTCATTGCAAATACCCTATCTAATATGCTCATATATAGTTTTCTTAAAATTAAAAACATAATAAATATAACATTAATATATATTATGTATGTTTTCTTTTTTTTCTAAAGATTTATTTATTTATGCATACAAGTTGGGGTGTAGGCCAGAGGTGTGGGGGTTGAAGGATTCAGCAGAGACAGAGTGGGGAACAGAACAGGCGGATCCACTGAAATCCACTGCTGAGGGGAGCAGCTGGGAGACAGGAGGGGTCTGCTGCGCCCTGTAGGAAGCTCCCTGGCTGGGGATCGAACTCGTGCTGCAGTGGCTGTGGATAGCTTCATGGTACTGAGACTTAACCCATGTGCCACCAGGGAGGCCCCAATTATGTATGTTTTCTATCTATAATTATAAATAAAACTTAAGTGAGTCAGCAATGTAGCAATTACAACTAAGACTTTTCCTACTCCGGGAGAATCTGCCCAAAGAGACGTTTGCTGTGTCTTGGTGCTGTCGTGAAGAGGGTCCTGTGATTCGCGGGAAGCAGCTCAGTTCCGGGAATTCATCAAAAAGGGGTCAAAGTAAATCAGCCTTTTGAAAATAATAATCTGGATGTAATTTCACTCCTTTTCTCTTGCTGTGATTCTTCTACTGAGCATAATATTCAAGAGCAGAAAATTATTTTCACATTTAGGTTATTCACCTAATTAATTAAATCTGATTCAGATGCACTTTAGAGAAGGGCCCTAGAGATATCACAAATGTCACACTCCAACCTCGTGTCTCCTACATGCTGTTCAGGGCTGCCGTAGCCAGCAGGAAAGCACCACGCGCAGAGGCCCCGAGCCAGCGAAGCCCAGCTGGGGAGGGACGCTGCTGCTCCGGCAGGGCGTGTGCAAGTCGGGTTCTTCGCAGCCTGCCTTCCGGATACTCAGCTGTCCTGGTGTCAGCTATTGCACTCAAATTTTCAAGTTCTGGATTTATTCTGTAATAAGAGCACTGCTAAAAAGACCAAAATTCTGATCACCACAAAGACAAACAGCTGAGAGAGCAAGGTCTTTTGATACCATGTCAGAATTCACTTTCACTTATTCTCCATGAAAAAGAATGAATCCCTTCAAATAAAATTAATAGAGCAAACTGTTTTAGTCTAAAGCCTCGGGAAGAGTCTAAGGAAGCTTGTTTAGCTTTCTACCCATTCATTTTCCCCATCTGAATTCTATCTAGATGAAGTAGAAGCTTGAGATAGTGCAGACAAAAATAAACCTAGAATAGACTCATTAACCTGATCTCGTAGGCTTCTTGAAAATTAATGGGCAGGAAGATTTAATTTGTTCAAAGTGGATTACGGGCTTTACGGAGGCATATTTGCTGGGACTATCCCAGAGATTTGTTTTAACCTTGTGATTACACTGCAGGAAGTTTAGGCTCCCCGGTCCTGAAGGAGTGTCCAGAGGGGGCTGCATGGATCTTTGCCCAGAAGCACCTCCTGGGGTGAGCAATGCTCTGTGGGGGTGGGGGGAGACAGCGAGCCTGGCGGGAGGGGAGGTCATCGACTCCTGGGTCCTAGCTTCTCTCCTCTGCTAATCGGAGCCGATCCAGAGAGCTGTGGGCCCACACTGGACAGACCTGGCCGTGGGGGGGGGGGTGTCCATGAAGCATGCAGCCCAGAGCCACCGCCTGGGCAACCGGACCAGACCACATGCCCAGAGGCTGGGCTGCTTCCACCAGCTTTTCCCTTTACTGCTGCAGGGTGAGCGAAAGGGCGGTCAGGACCCCCCCACCCCATTAGCCTTAACGATGGCACCTGCGGGCCCGCACGCGGCCTGGAGAGTGGCGGCCCTGGGCCTGGGGGCGCTTTGCACATACGGGCGCAGAGCAGGAGCAGGAGAAGCGGCGGCAGCAGAGGATCGTTCGGGGTGCAGCAGAGGCCATGAGAGGACGCCAGAGAGCCCCAAATGGGAAGATTTGCCAGGGACTGGGAGGCCCGCAGCCCCCGGCCCCCCGCGGCCCCCGCCTGCCCCGCACCCGGCGGCCTCGCTGCTGAAAGAACATTAAAGGCCTAAAAAGCCCCCGAGGGTTCCAGGACTCCCCGCGACCGTCTGTCTGGTGCCGGCGGGCGCTGAAACTGTCCTCCAGAAGCCCTCTGCCACCACTCAGGGAAGAGACTAATCCCCATCCTGAAAGACTGAATGCCAAGAAAGCCAGACGGTGTCCAGAGGCCGGGCCCGCCTTGCCCACACCTGGAGAGGGGGAAGAGGCAGAGGCGGGGAGCACCGACAGCCCCTCCCCCAGCTCGTCGTGAACTCAGTCTCCGCGATCCGCTCTCTGGGGTTTGTCAACCCACAGGGTTCCTGCTTGTATCATCCAACTTTGGGGATGGCGACAATGAGTTTTATGTCACCCTGGGCCAAAAAGGCCACATCCCTCTGGCAACACTCTCCAAACACAAAGACGGAGCCCAGTGCAAAGCAAGCGGGAGCTCTTACCGATGCCACCTGCTCGCACACCAAGCCGGACTCTAATCAGGACAACAGCAGGCAGGTGCCCGCGTGGAGCCCACCTGGGTTTGCCCTTGGCAGGAGGATCTTGACCTCAGGAAGCTTTCTAAGCCAGCGAGAGCATCGGTCCCTGAGTAAACACAGAACGAGGCCGAAAGGTAAAATCTTCTTTGCACTTTTGACTTTGCTGAAAGAACGATGCTTCAAATGCCCATTAATTTGGAGTTCTGATCCAGGGTAGCATCATCTTGGGTAAATAAATAAACCATGTAAGCAGAATAAAAGTCAGAAGTGCTTCTCGCTGGCGGCTTCCTTTCGCCACTGGGAATAGAGCTTCTTGATACTAAATTGAGTTAATGGAGAATATTTAGCGGGATACTCATCTTGATGGTATTAATCCTCCTGAATGCGCCGAGAGGCACATGCGCCGAGAGCCCCCCGGGGCAGGTCTCCAGACCCCTCTGCCGCCCCCCGGCCAGAGTCGCCTGTCTCAGCTCCCACATCATCTATCATCCTGCTGCTCTGGCTCCCAAACATTTTCCTGTACCAACGTGCTTCCTCTGCCTCTGCCTCTCACCTTGCGGGGGACACAGTGTGCAAAGAGGGGTGGCACTAAATGCGGCCGGCTCGTTCGCTTGCGATGAGATTTTCAAGTTTCTCAGCCAGTTTTGGTCATTCTCTTCGGGCTCTCTGGCCTCTGGCCTCACGGCTGATGAGAAAGCCCCAGCGCCCTCCGTCCCGGCCCCAGCTGTGCCCTCTCGCGTCCTCATCATCACTCCCACAGGGAGTCAACCTTGAGAACTGTTGGGGGGCGGGAAGATCATGGGTCTTTCCTTACACATGTCAGGCCTGGCCCCGGCACCGCTGCGTGTCCTTGGGGTGAGCTGGCCCAGCGCGGTCGCCGAGAATGCTGAGGCGGTGACCAGCTTCAGCCAAGGTGAGTTAAGCTCTTGATTTCCGTGTAGTGGCATAGAGTGTATCCAGAGAGCAGCAGTTTCTGGGAGTCAAATAATTGTGATTGTCCAAAGAGTCTGGGATAATTTTACTGCCACTCCACGGAAGCTTTCACATAAGTCATCCTGTTGGTGGTAGGGGTAGGACCCCCTAGTAATTAGCGACATTTGTGTCACACCCAGGAGGAGGTGGCTGGCGCTCCCCATGGTGGGGACTCTGCCCTAGGGGCTCGTGGAAGGTCCTGGAAGGGACAGAGGCAGCTGTTGAGCCCTTTTCAGATTTCTAAAATGCTACTCAGTCTCTGCTTGCTTGTTCTGTTCTGTATTAAATCCAATTTTCCTATTTTCCAAAAGTAATAATAAAATTAAAATCCTATAAAAACTCTACCGTATTTTAGAAAATAAGCAAATCCAATCTTCAGTATTATCTTTTTTGGGGGGGGGGCAATAACATAAAAGTAACCATTAAAAATTTCAAAGGCGTGTATACCTCTAATCCTGAACTCCTTAGAGGATAAATTTCATTTTTGCAGGCACACCTGTGCCGCTGGCAAAGTGGACCCAAATGCCACCTTCTTTTTGAATAAATTATTAAGCCATAGACTTTTTTCTCCATTCTGACGTTAGCGTCTCAATGTTCACGTGTACAGTTCATTAGGATTTCACCATTTCCTGTTGGCTGGGTTAGAATTCTGGCTACAGACATGTGGCTTTTCCCTGGAAGACGCCCACCTCGGCAGTCAGAACTGGTGTCACGTGAGATTATGTCCACCTAACCGTGGGGCCGTGGAGCTGCCATGTCAGCCAACAAAAGCAGTTCAGCTGGAGGCATTTTTTCCTTCCAATTATGTACACGGCGGTAAAGCCGGCTTCCATCATTGTTTCTGTTTTAGGGGATGTAGATTCAGGACTTACAGAAGTCTGTTTTCACAGCCGGCGCGCCACCAGGCCCCTGTTCTCCACCCTGCTCCACTTGGTCCCTCGCTCCCTGCCCCCACCCCCCACCCCTGCTGCTGGTTTTTTTTGCAGTCAGAGGTCAAGGGTTTGCTATTGGTCTGGTTTTGTCTGACCCTTTGTTCTGTTCCTCTGTTTTCCACACACACCATGGGCATCTGTCTGTCTCCTGATTTATTTCACTTAGCAGCATCTTCTCCAGTTCCAGCCATCCTGACACAAATGGCCAGAGCGCATCTTCATGGCTGAGTACTATGCCACGTGTGTGGGAACAATGTATTGTTTCTTCCTAAACAAGCCTGCACCTGTCTAGTGTAACACATGCAGGGGCCTCGCTGGGGGCGCAGGGGTTAAGTCTCAGCACTATGAAGCTGTCCACAGCCCCTGCAGCACGAGTTCGATCCCCGGCCAGGGAGCTTCCCACAGGGCGCAGCAGACTGCTCCTGTCTCCCCGCTGCCCCCTCAGCAGTGTGTCTCAGTGGATCTGCCTGTTCTGCTCCCCACTGTGTCTCTGGGGAGTCCTCTCACCCCCACACCTCTGGCCTGCACCCCAGTTCTTGCGTGCATAAATAAATAAATCTTTAAGAAAAAAAGCACATGATCTAAAGCACCACTGAGCACTCGTGGCATTTCTGTGTTGCTTGGAGCTAGCGGTCCTTGCTGACTGACTCTTGTCCCCTCCGGTGGCTCTGAGATGTGTAATGATGGGGGGGTGGGGGAAGAGAAGATCGACGTCAGGCCAGCGTGGTGGCTGTTCAGAGCCTGCTCTGCCTCGAGCGTCGCCCGGCCCCTCCAGTCCCGGGCGGAAGGCGCGCTCCGCGCTCTCTGCACCTCAGGTCCGGCTCTGTCATCACTCGTCCCAGCCTCAGCTTCCATGCAGTAAGACCCTCCGCTACTGCAGCCTAAGGGAGGGTGCCGCCAGCTTCAGCGGCTAGTGCATATGTTCTGGAACTAAAGTCCAGGTAGGGCAATATTTTGAATAATTAGCAGCAGTTATTCTAAAATTACGCCAACATTCCTTGGAAGTGCAGGTGGACAGCTGAGGGCTCCTTGCGGCATCTACTCTCTGATGCTCCAGAACTGGTTTGTTCTCGTGGGTGATGCTTGGACCGGGGGCCCTTCCAGCGAGGCAGAGACCAGGCTGCAGGCTGCAGATGTTTTGCGTGCCTCTGCTCTCTGACGGGAAGCAGTCGTTTTTCATATGCCATCATGCTCTGGAAATACTGGGTTTTCTTATGGTCATGAACCTGCTTAATCAGGTCTCGTACCTTGAGGGACAGCTTCTGGAGTCGCTTCCATTTCTCTAACAAGCGGATGTTTCATTCCCACGCACCCCTACTGGGCCCAAGGGGCTGCTGAGTATTCTCTGACAGGAACTGCTGTCCGCCGGCCCTTCCCCTCTCACGGAAGCTCATCATGTATGTCTGCGTTTTCCGATAGGCAGGCGACATAGAGTTCTTGGTTTTCTGTTACCCAATATTCTTCTAGCTGTGTTGTTTTGTGAGGCTACCTCTTAGTGTCTGCTTCATAAAGTGGAAAATTGGAATTTGAGATAAACTCATGGACAAACCTGTAATCTTCTCCTTGTTCTTGCCTACCTCCCAGGACCATTGTGAGAATTAAATTAAATTCCTCTAGATAAGTCTGACTGCTGTAGAGGGGGATTCCACACACGTTTCGAGGATTAAGGTAGTGTGTCACCTCCTTAATATTCAAAAATGAGAAGAGACAATAGCTAAGAAAGGGAAAGTGGACAGACTGCGTCCCTGGAAGGCAAGGGAAGCTTTCCAAGTGACATGTGAGGACAGGGCTTGGGGGAATATTCTTTTTTTTTTTTTTTGATATATTTTTATTGTTATTTTACATTTTTTATTCCCTTTACATTTTGTATTCCCTTTGGGTGACCCACCACCAATTCATTCGTGATCCATCTCCGTGGTTCCTTGTGTTCTTTTCTACTCCATTTTGTGCCCTTATCCTCCCCCCCCACCCCCGGCTGAGTGTCTCTCTCCTGTTTGGTTTCCCTATGGTCCTGTTGTAAGTGAAAGCATTCAGAATATTCTAATGATAGGTGCTGATAGAAAAGAATTGGCAAAACACACAGCCCAAAGAAGTGTTGAGTGTGCTGAGAATGCGGATTTACCAGAAATTCTAAAACTTCCACAGCTCAAGACATTTATTCCTGGATTGCAGCATTCAGGAAGGCTAGAAGGCACAGGGAGCGTTTGGGGTAGAAAGGATTTAAGAAAGGACAGTCTCATGGAATTGCCGGAGGTCAGACCTGGCACAAGGTCGGGGGGTGCTGTGTGTGGCCATCTCAGCCCCAAACTCCCAGGCGGTGGTGGTCAGAATCCCAGTGCAGGGACCCCTCAGTACTGGGGTTTCTTCATAATCCTCTGCCAACTGCCTTTGTTAGTGACAGCGACTTTGTGGGGTGGCGGGGTCCCCAAGGGCCCCCCAGGAAGCCTCAGTGGACCTGTGTCTGGCCAGGGGCCCAGCTATGTCTGAATTCCTCTCTCTGGCCACCTCTAACCTGGATCCACAGAGGAGAGGGCTCCGGGCGCCTGTTTCCTGGCCTTGCTGGCTACGTGGAGGAGTCCGTGGGGAGGGCTGTGGGGACCCCGCGGCTGGCAGCAGACCGGGGCGCAGACCCGCCGAATGCTGCCGCTCCAGGCCTTCCGGGTCGGGGCTGCTCCACTGCCCCAGAGCTGAGGGCTCGGGGTCTTCCATTTTGCACCCCTGAGGTCCCCCTGGACCCCAAGTCCTCTGCTTCCACTCAGCAGAGAGAGGCGGTGGCGTCCTTTCCACTCAGTGGCAGCAGCCAGGAGCGGGCCCAGCCCCACCCAGCTGGGCAGCCCCAGGGGAGCTACTTCCCAGGGCCCATTTTATGGGCTGGAAAAGGGGACAGTGACACCCAGAAAATAGAGAATTAGAAATGAAACTCCAAACCCACTTTGATATCTAGTAAAAAACAATCTTGGGGACAGTATAAGACACAAAGCTAATAGTTTCTCAACAGAATTATACGCCTGGCATTCTCGTCTTCTTTTCATCCTGAAAACGTGTTCTGCAAAGGTGAAATGGTGCAGTTGGCTCAGGACATAGTGTTGTCTAAAGCGCTCCACTTCACGCCTTTTGCGGGGCGCCAATACGTCACCATTTGCCCGCTCTCATTCACCCTCGTCATCAGCCGGCCGGGACTGGCTTCATTGTTCTGGAATCTTCAGAGTCTGTTCTCATAAAAGGTGATGAACAAGGCTTTGAGGTCCTTGGTGAGACATATTCATTTTGTGAAGTTAGAGAAGACACTTTCATCTTTCATTACATCACATGTAGTCCTATTTGTTTACATTTTTACAGTTTGGGGCTGAGATGGCCACACACAGCACCCCCCCGACCTTGTGCCAGGTCTGACCTCCGGCAATTCCATGAGACTGTCCTTTCTTAAATCCTTTCTACCCCAAATGCTCCCTGTGCCTTCTAGCCTTCCTGAATGCTGCAATCCAGGAATAAATATCTTGAGCTGTGGAAGTTTTAGAATTTCTGGTAAATCCTCATTAAGGTAATCCTCATTCTGGTAATCCTAATTAAGTGTTCTGTCTCTCCCTGGTTTTGGCTAAATAAAATTTTAGCTTGCACTGTTTGAAAAGATTTGTCATCAAGATGAAAATAAACAAACACCTTTCTGAACCAACTGCTGTTAGCTCAGTTAACCAGGAGAGTCTAAGCAGTTGATTTAAGCTACAAACATTATTTAACCTTTATCACAAAATCAACTGGATGGAATAGTAGATGAATCATTGTCTACTTCTCTGTCTTTGGCCTAGGATTTCTGAAGTCTTTAGGTAGTAATAGTTTTAGACCTTTCAACTAACACCTTCTGCTGCATTTATTTTAACAAGTGAATAAAAAAGCAGAGAGTATGTTTACAGTGAGACTCGCCGGCCTGACAACTTGTCAACAGAATTCTAAATATACCCACACGTCACCGTCCTTCAAATGCATTCTTTCCTCTTTCCATCGCCTGAAACTTGACCCAGATTCACACCACTAACACCATCTGGCACCTACAACATGGGTTCTCATTTATTAATTTTGAAAACCATGTGGATTTTTTCAGCAGAAGAGAATGTCACAGAGACTCCGTGTCAGTGCTGGGCAGGGGTCACTTCGCTGCATGATGTCTGTTCGGTCGAGCTGTCACCTACCAGCCTCAGCTTTGGAGGCCGCTGAGTTGGCTGGGCACGCGCCTCCCACACGCTAAGGTCCTACCTGTGACAGATCATTTTATAACTCCCATACTTCCACACGTTTTTCCACCCTAAAATAAGCTTCATGCTGTAGACGGCATTACCATAAAATTTTAGTCGAGTGTATTTAAAAGTTCATAAAACCAGAGGATAAGAGCAGCACGTTTTCAGATAATTAGAGATTTACGGTGGTGTTATAATTTAATTTCCGCAAAGCAACCTTCCAGGCAGGGGATGCTGGAGCGTGTAATTGTGAAATGCAATTTGAAACGCCAACGCTTGCGCCAAAGTCTGCGGCAGAGAATTCCTGAAGGGCCGTGGCAGGTACCATGTGCGCCTAGAGGGCATTGGGGAAATGGGGTGCCCTAGGGCAGGCGCTGGGCACGCTGTACTTGAGGGAGGAAGCCTGAAGTGACCCTAAACGTGAATTCCTGCCCAGGCGCCGGGTCTGCACGCCGCGCAGGTCTGCGGGCAAAGACAGTTTCCTTCACGATTCACTGGGGGCGCCTAGCTTTCCCGGGACCCCCCAGGTGGCCTTCTGGATTAAGGATACTGTAGGGCAGTTAGTCCAACGACAGGAAATGAAAGCGCTGACCTTGGGAGCTGGGCAGTCTCTGGACTGAAAGGCAAATCAAAACCACGTCCATGCTGTGGCTTTAGCGACTGGCGCGCGCCTCTCCAGTCTCTGCTGGGCCCCTCCACAGCCACCCCTGCCCGCCCCTGGAAGCGCCCCGCGTTGCCAGCGCTGGGCAACAGGCACATTACTCAGGAGGGAAGTTTCCTCTTTCCTGGGGCCGACTTCTCTTCCTGTTGAGAGCGGGCGCGGTGCGCGACAAAAGGGGAAGTTCCCACTCGAAAAAATAGAATGATAAAGTCCCCCCAATCTATTCAGCATGTTAATACGAGGTTAGGTGGGAGGAGAGCAAGTCTGTGACCTCCAGAGATTTCCCTCCTCCCACGAAGCCCAGTTTGCAGGGCTGGGCCCAGCTCACCGCTCTCCTTCCCTCCCCGGACAGCGGCTCTTTGGAACCTGCGGCGTCCTTGCTCGTAAGGGGAGCTTCTCCCTCCCCGGAGTCCGAGATGCGGCCCAGGGGTTCCGCCGGAACTGGGGGTGCCCCCTGACCCGCCGTGGCTCCCATCCCCCGACCCTCAGCGCCTGCTGGGCGCCGCCTCCCCACCACGCCCCCGGCATCCCCGCGCCCAGGCCAGTCCAGACCCCCCCAGGGAAGCCCGAGCGTGCCGTGCCCGAGCAGGGGCGGCCGGAGCGCCCAGCCGCCGACCACCGGGAGAGAAACGGGGTGAGGCCGCCTCAGAACACCGCGGCTCGCCGCTCTCCGCAGACGCGTCATTGCACAACTTCTGTCGAGAACATTAACGGGGAGTTAATTAGCCATTGTTGTGACTGATGCTGAAATCCCTGATTTTCAGGCTAATTTGCAGAGGGTTTAATAACCCGAGATTTCTCACCAGCATGAGAAAGAATTCACACATGATGAAAAGCATTAAAAATATCCAAATAATCCGTCTGTAAACTACCACTCATCAGCAGTCGTGAAAAATAACAAAAAGAAAAGCTTCAAGAGCCCGGCTTGAAGTGGGCATCAGGGCTTGGTCTCGCCAGGCTCCGGGCAGAGGCCACCGGCCAGCTCTGCCCGAGGAACGGGGAGGACGCGGGGCTGAGTGTCCGGGGTCAGCGTGTCTCCCCAAGACTCCAGCCTGACCACGTCCTCTTGGGGGCTTCAGTCAGAAGGAGGTGCCGGCGTCTCAGCCAGCTGCAGGGGGTCCCGGTCTCGGGACCCAGACACCAGGGAAAGCTGCTCACACCGAGCCCGAGAGGAGCGTGGCTCACTGTCCGTCGGGGGCACGAGCAAGGAGGCAGCTGCACAGTGACCAGCCAGGCGTCTGGCCACAGACCCTCCGTGGGGCCAGGAGGCAGAGCTGGGCTTGCAGGCCAGGCGTTCCCCCAGCTCCCAGCTCGAGGGCTGCCAGGGCACTGCCTTCCTGGGGTCCACCGCCCTGCCACCTTGAGACGTCTCTGGAGCTTTGCTCCCTGCCCATGAGGTCCTAGGGTCTCGATCTTCCACCTCCGTGTTCCTCTGGGGAAACATGTTCTCCGAGGAGACACCTTCTCTGGCCACTTTGACCAACACCCCGAACATTCCCTGGCAGGTGACACAGGCGATGGCTTGCTAGCTTGGGGTGCCATTGCTGGCTTATTGCGGGTCTCTCCAGCCAGTCTAGTGAGGGCGCCTCAAGACAAGGGGCCGTCTGCTGCTCTCTCGTCCACGTAGAGAACAGTCCCTGACGGACATGAGGCGGCCACTCCTGCTCTGAACCCATCGGCGAAGGAGGATTTGGTCTGGTTGTGTGAGATTAGATGGTGCATCCGCTCCCTGTACGGTTCCATCTCAACGTGGGAGTCCCGGGTTTGCGTTTTGGTTCATCTAGCTCACCTGCTGTTGAGTTTTAAATGCATTCACAGGTCTCCTGACCCATAGGTATAGAAGGATGAACAGTCACATGGAGAAAACGCAAACAGCTATGTCTTTTTATCCACACCAAGAAAGTTCTTCTAACAAAATCCTTTAGCTTGTTTGTACTTAATTACTACTGATGTAGTTTATGTTTAATTTCACTCTTACATTTTTCCATTTGCAACTCCCATTCAATATTTCTTTTTAATACTTTTTTCCACTTTTCACTTCTTATCCTTTATTATGTAAAAGTAATCCTCTGCTTGTTAAGAGCTTAGGTGCTACTTCTATACTTCCAATAATAGCTAAAAATTATTCAAAGAATAGTGGGATACATAAACAACATATTGTTTATATTAGTTTTTTTTTTTTACCATCCTTCTAGATGATACAAAGACTTCCATTTATCCCTTTTCCTAACTCAAAACAATTGTCGATCTGTAGTATCCAGGACCTCATTTTACAGTGTTTACACTTACCCACTTCAGAACACTTTCTTTGTTCTGTGATTTTTTCATCTCTGACCTTCTATCTGAAAAATGTTTCCTTCTCCCTGGAGTAAGTCTCTTACTGTCTCTTTCAGTTAGAGGTACACGGATGAACATTCTCAGTGCTGGTTTATCTGAAAATGTTTTTATTTTGTCCTCGTCTATGTTTACTGGACTTGAATTCTAAGATAACGTTTTACCCAGTAGTTTATAACGTCATTTCCTCAATTTCGATTTCCATTGTCATTATGAAGATTGCCACCTAATGAGTTAGCTCAAAACTGTCCCATGAATAGAAAGCAGGAGGCATCTGCTTTCTAGTTCTTTTATATGTGTGTTTCATATATTTTGTATATTTTATATATAAAACTTTTTCAAAATGCTACATATTATTCCACCTAATGCATATGTCATAATTTCTTACCCATTCCTCTAAAGATGGACTCATAGGTTAATTTTAAGTACTTGCTGCAATGAACATAGGAGAACATGTCATTTCAAATCAGTGTTTTTAATTCTTTGCATAGATACCTAGAGTGGAATTGCTGGATCATACGCCATATTTATCTTTCATATTTTGAGAAATCTTCATACTGCTCCCATAGGGCCTAGACCCATCTATATTTCCCTGGACGTGTGTGAGGATTCCTTTGTCTTCACATCCTTGCCAACACCTTATTCTTTCTGGTCTTTGACGTGGGCCATTGACTCTTTACTAGCTGATTCTAACTGTAGCACATCCTGGAAAAGTCAAAACTAAGGAGACATAGCTTTGGAAACAGTGGTTGCCAGGGGTAGAGGGAGGGAGGAGAGATAATAGATGGACAACAGGAGATTTTTAGGGTAGAACAAATATTCTAGCTGGTGCTGTGATGGTATCACATGACATACGTCAAACCCATCAACCCAAAAATGGAACATTAAGGTAAGTTATGAACTTGAGTTAACAGTAGTGGATCAGTATTCATCCCCTACATGTAACAGGCATCCCCAGAATCCAAGATGCTAGTAATGGGGGTAATAAGGCCAGGAAGGGGGTGTGAGGACGAGTGTATGGGAGTTCTCTTCACTAAACTCAAACTTTCTATAAACATAAAACTACTCTAAAAATTATTTTTTATTATTATCAAAAAAATGTCCTACAACACTGAGTCATACTTTGCAATTAAAAAATCAAATGCTTTTAACTTTGTATGCCCTGACATAGCCTTAAATACATAAGGCCTACACAGTCTTAAGTGGGTTTAGTCTGAGTAAAGTCTTCCCCACCTGTTATGGTTCCTCACATTGGCAACACATAACATTGGGAAAGCTTTATCAAAACAGATATTAAATCCATCAAATATTGGGGAGAAATATCATTCCACTATAAAATTGCACTGAACCTTAATAGAAATGTGCATCACACACAGCACAAACTGGAAGCATCATAAATGGCCTTACGTAAGAAAATGACTAAGAAGAGTTTTTGCACCTTTATACAATGAGCCCAGGTCCTAGGCAGCTGGGTGGTCTCTCTGTGACAGCATCACATGGAAATGTGTGTCCTTGCGTGGGGAGGACATAGGAATGCGTCCAGAATGTTGTTCACTTAAGACTGAAATTTTTTCTGGGTTCTACAGAAATTTTTACCAAGAATGCATATTTTTAAGTATATTTCAATTCTGAAAAAAAAAGTGAGGTTTATGTGCTCTTAGCTACATCAGTAAATAAGTCTGAAATATTGGGGTAGAATGAGAAAGCCATCTCATACTAAAAACTACCCATTTCCTTCCCTGGACCATTCTCTAGTGTACTTTTCTGTCTGCATTTTATTTCTGAATTGCATAAGAGATTTGTGGAAAAACATTAGCTGTGACTGAGGAATTACTGTCCTACTAAACTCTTGTTCTTGACCACCTCTAACTTGTTGGGGGGGGAAATGCTTAAAATGCTCCAGTTGTTTTCAAGCCAAAGAAAACTTTTCTTTGAAGCTCTAGGGGGTGGTTTGCCGGAGAGAAGGGTTACTCCGCGGTTGCAGCACGCAGAGAATCCACAAACACGGTCTCGTTTCAGTTGCTGTTATTCTAACCTGCTTGCAAACAACCATGCCAAGCTAAAGCCTGTTTGTAGACCTGCAGCCTCCCAACCCCCGGCCCCCGGCCTGCCCTGCGCCTGGTCGGCTCCCTACAAATGCCGTAGAAAATATTCAAAGCTGCAAAAGCCCCCAAAGGCTCCAGGACTCCCCTTTACCCGCCTGCCCGGGGTCCTAGAGAGCCTGCTCTGTTCCTTCCTGCCACTACACCTTCACTCTGGAGAAAGGGGCGCTGTAGCTCCAGGACGCCCCCGCCCTCAAGTTCTCACACTCTGTAGAGTCTGGACTAGCTGTCTCCTGTGTCCGTGGTCAGCCGTTACCCCGAGAGCCCCACTTACCCCCATTTGGGGCATCTGCCTTCTGGGGTTCAAGACACCTCACCCACCGCCACAGGAGAGTGAGGGCATCTACCCAGCACGAAAGGGCAGGTATGATCAGAGGGGCTGGTCCGGGGGAGCAGCAGAGACCCAGACCCGCAGGAGGATGGCCCGTAGACATTGAGAATGTGCCCGACATTTTTTATCCATTGCTCCCCACCACCCCCAACCAGAGAAGCTCGGCTCTGCAAAGATTAAAGGGGAGCGGAACCCCCTGTCCCCACTCAGCACTGCTAGAGCTGTTACCCACAAGACTCCTGTCTGAGTGCACAGAAGCCAATCCTATACCAACAGCTTTTGGGAAAAGGAATAACTTTATTCTAAGGTCAGCTAATGAGGAGACAGTAGAAGTTAAAATCTGCCCCCTGAGCTGGCAGTGAAGACAGGCTGTACAGGAGAAGCAGGAGGGGGACGCTGGGGACGGTTGACAACGTGTGATCGGTTACAAGGAATCAGATCTTCCTTGTTGCTGGGTCCTTCTCTCACACGGTGCCAACTGCTAACACATGCTTACCTTGTGGTTTTGCTTAATTATAACTACGGGAAGCTTGTGGTTGGCTGAACCTGTGTTTGGGGTGGGGAGCTTTAAAAGGGAAATTAAATAAGTTAAATTAAAGCAGCTATTGTGTAGTCTAATGGTCTAGGGACAAACTGACTTCGGTTTCAGAGTGGGAGGGAGAAGGAGTGAGTGGGCAGATAAGTCCCTTCCCCACTTTAGGGCCTTGGAGCCGCCAGCCTGGCCATCCTGGTGGACAGAGGAACGCCAGGTGGGACATAAGACTGGGGTGTTGAACTGGCTGGGTGATGTGGTCAAGATGATACTAAAGGAAGTGCTACAGAACAGTGAAGGAAGGGGCAGCAACTAAGGAAAACAAAGCCACACCAGGACTGCCTGTTAAGTCCAGGTTCTTGACTGTTTCCATAACGCAGGACTTGTGCATTAGGGACGTGTAGATAGACAGTTGATTAATCAATGGATCTTATCAACTGATTTGCCATTTCTCAACTTGCCAATTAAGGGTTAAGGTTTGATGCTGAGGTGGAAACTACCAACTCCAGGTACCTGGGTTGGTGGCCTCAGGAAACGACCGTGACAGAGGATCTGGAAGAACCTACTGAGGACCGTGGCCTCCATTTGAAGAAGCACCATCTGGAGAGCATCTTATCTCTCTGGGAAGGATGTTCCAGATCCTTCCTGCATCCTGCCGTGTGACTATTAAGTAGACCCAGGCGCATCACCCCGGAGAGCAGCTTGGTTCAGCGCTCAGGAGACAGAGGACAATGGAAAGGGATCAGATCTATCCTCACCTTTCCCCTGCTGGAATCCTTATCTTGTTGCCATGACAACTCGCTTCACAAGTCGGTTATCAGACACATGATAAAAAATAGAAGAGTGCCTTTATCTGGCAAAATGGAAACTAAACCCTCAAAAGCACAAAGTACATAAGGATCCAGTAGCCCAAAGAATTAGAATGTCACTGGACAAGTGATGTCAACGATGAAAGATGCTTAAAACTTCCTAAGCGTGTTAACGTTTTCACATGTCCTATTGAAAATAGTTTCTTGAAAACTGAAAAATCAAATGTTAACATAAAACAGTTTTAATTGCTCAAGAAATATCGGATGACCATTGGAGTAAATCCTCGTTTTACTTTATGGAGGGAAATAATCTCTGATGCCAACGATGGATGAAACGAGGCCGCCAAACGGAACTAGAGTAGGAGCAGAAAGCCCCCCTCGCTCTGCTGACCCACCCTCAGGAGCCAGCGCGCGTCCACTCCTGCCAGTCTTGAAGGGAGCAGGAGATCGCGTCTATTCCTGAGAACGCGCCTCTGAGGCTTTTCAAGGTCAGGCCCTCACTCTGCCCCTCTGCCTTCAGCGCCCTCGTGCCAGCAGGACACGGGTGTGCTGGGTGTCACCGCGTTGACGTTTAGGTTGTTTCCCATTTGTCATTAGTACGAACAAGGCTGCAGAGGACTTGCCACAGAAATGTCTTCAGGCAGGTGGCTTATTCCTTCTGTGGGCGCTGCCATCGGAAGTACACATTTGATGGGCAGACAGAACCACCCGTGGAAGCTGGCTGTCAGAGGCCAGAGTGCCCGCTTCTGCCCGCTCATCATCACGCCTTCAACCTGTTCATTTTTACTGATGTGATGGACAATTATAAGGCAGGTAGTGCGTGTGTAAATGGCAAACGCGTGTGACATATTTTATATACTCTACAGTTTGTAGGTGAGGAGATGAGGTTTTGCATCCTAGGTGTACCAGCATCCCAGTCACTTCTTTCACTGTTTATATTTTGTGCACTTTGCTATGTGGTCATTGGTTTATTGTTATTGCATCTTAGAGGCTTGTCACACATTGCTGATAACAATTTTCTGCAGTGGTAAATGCTGTGTGTGTGCATTAGCTCA
Organism: Scalopus aquaticus; assembly: GCA_004024925.1. Classification (NCBI taxonomy): domain Eukaryota; kingdom Metazoa; phylum Chordata; class Mammalia; order Eulipotyphla; family Talpidae; genus Scalopus; species Scalopus aquaticus. The sequence continues at coordinate 2,110 of PVIJ01014387.1, read as the reverse complement.
AATCTGTTGATTGTATTTATGCCTTTGGAGTTTATTTTTCAAATAATTTCTGTGAGCTGTGAAAGTCGAGTGTTCCAATATTCCAGTTGGATTGTAGATTTCTCCTTGTGTGTCACAAACGCCTTCCTTGTCATCTTTAAACTATTTTATTTCTTTCCATTATGCTGATCATAATCATATATATGTAGGTATAATTTTTAATGTTTAGTTTCTCCCAAGATTTGTTTTTCTCCACTTGAATTTAGCTCCCAAGATGGGTGTTAGTCTGTTTTGTTCACTGCTAAATCCTCGATGCAGAGTTCAATTCTGTCACGTGAAAGCACTTAGAAAATATATGCTGAATTAATTCATCAGTCGAACATACCACATGGTCTTTCAGCTTATGTTTAAACCCTCATCAACTAGACAGATGTTCACTAACAGCGTAAAGAATCTATTTCATCCTCACAGAACTTTGCAAAATGACTGCATAAAATCCATCATGCTTACTTCCGGTCCACTGTTCAGAGCTGCTTCAGTCACACAGAACAGGTCTAATCTCTCTTCCATCAGATCTTCATTAAGGTTAAATAAAGAATTATGAAGACACATATAAAGAAGCAAATATCCGAGCATCACAACATGCAAACCGAAGCTCAATTTCATTACTTGGCATCTCATCCTCCTCTTGATCAATAGCCATTGTCTGTGGTTGACCAGAGGACACATAATGTTCTAAAGCACTTTCTGAGTGAGTCCACAGCTAATTCTCTTGGCACGCTGCAGGGTTCTGCTGGATAGTATCGAAACATCCCTCCTAGCCAATTAAAATTCAATGGAGGTAAATGGAAGTCAGCATCTGAAAATGAAACCCCATAAAATATGCCAGTAGCAGTGAAAGAAGAAAGAATAAATAGTGATGATAATGACAAAGGAGTCTCAAGGTTCAGGTGTCCCATGAAAAGGCACAAAGCCGGGTAAAGCCTTAACATGTACAACAGCGCAGCAGTTAGGAGCATGGACTGGAGCTGGTCCTCAGTGTATAAATTCTGCCTACACCCCAGCGATCTTGCCAGATTTCGGAACTACCGCAGATAGCGAATGCATGTTCTACTCCACTCCCTTGTCAATCTACGGGGACCACCCTATATGTGACCAACCTCTGCTGTTGGACGCAAAGTCAAGGAGAGGGGAGCAGGTAGTTCTTTTCCCCCACAGTGCTCACCTGGGCTCTGTGGCGCGAAGAATCAAGTTCGTGGAGAAGGGGCGTTGGCTGTCTGTGCATCTTGTTGAAACTCTGTGACTTCTAAGCTCTGACTTTGCTCTGACGCTGCATGATAATAACTGTTTTTTCTCTGCTGAAAAATGCAAATAATATCCATCCTTCACTTAGCCACCAATGTTACCTCAATAAAACACAATACAATTAAAATACCTACCTACACAATCTTTTGAAGACAGCTTAAAAGACTAAGCAAATGTAGCTGGTCAGATCACTGTGTTTGCAGAAACAGCAGCCGCAGAGCCCTCTCTCCAATGCCAGCTCCCAGGCAGCAGGCGGCTCGCACCTCACCAGTGCTGGTTCCTATCGCCTGAGACGCTTCCCTTTTTTTCCTTAGTCAATTATTCTTTTCACAACTGTTTGTAAATTTTGTTCAGAATCAAATGCTGACTTTTATTCCTTGGCTACCGAAAATTTTTCATGTAAGATAAGCTCAGAGTAAAATAAATTGAATTCTATTCTAATGAATTGCTTAGCAAAGGCAAAAAAAAAAAATCTTCTCTAAAAAGAAAATTACAAATCTAAAGGTTACAGGAAAAGGAAACCTGAGAAGAAAAATGACAGAGGAAATATTAAATATGAGAAAACCTGCCCTGAATAAACAGGGTAGGCAGGTGTCATAATTTTATATAATTTCAACAGCGTTTGTACAAATGTCTGCAAATTGCCTTTGACATTGGGGAGGACGCGGCAGGTCCAGGCAAACCGAGGGAAAGTCCCGAGAGCAGCGGGCTGGGGCGCTTGGCTTTGCGCCAGAATTGCCATCCGGGTCTTGCACCCCAATTTCTGCGTCGGGGGGAAGGGTCCTCCCAGGTCACCCACGTGCATGACGTCAGCCACGGGCCAGTG
>PVIJ01014386.1:0-41048 GCA_004024925.1 Scalopus aquaticus | reverse complement strand
TCTCTGCTCTCCTTAGTCTCACGGAATTTGACCGATTCCCACTTGTTACATCATGGCAGGAAGTGTGTGTGTGTTTATATAAAATAGGCTCGTGCTGCAGAGACAGTTGTTAGCGGGGTGTCTCAGTAGAGGTAGTTATGTAACTCAGTTGATGATATAGAAATTTCACCTTTCTTTCCAGCAGATGGCAGGCTTCACCTCTGAACCAAGTTGTCCTCTTCAGAATCTACTGTAGATGAAGTATTTGGATGTAATAGCCTCTGTTAATAGTTGTTGTTTTTCTCCTACTATTGAATGTTGACAGGCAGCTGATATATGTTCGGTGTAGTTACGGGGCATTAGTGACATGAAACCATTTACTTTCGGCCCTCAGAACAGGTTGTTGTTACACACCTGGGACAGGTAAGACTGTTGGTTTTCCTTTGTCAGAGCGATGTTTAATCCTCATGTGGCTAGCAGCCCTCATCTTGCATATCAAGAAGTCTGAAAGGTGGGCCACCCTGGTGGCGCAGCAGTTAAGCGCTGCGCTGTGGCGCTGTTGGAAGCGGCAATGTGAGTTCGATGCCCGGCAGGGGAGATTCCCACATGATGCGGCAGACCTCTCCTGCCTTGGCCTCTGCTCCCCTCAGCAGCATATTTCGGTCAATCTGCCTGTTCTGCTCCCCACTCTGTCTCTGGTGAACCCTCTAGCTGCCCCACACCTCTGGCCTGTACCCCAGCTTGTATGCATAAATAAATAAATCTTAAAAAAAAAAAAGAAATCTGAAAGGTAACAAGTCTCAAATAGAAAAGGTATCTGCTTAGCCAGCTCTGGCTAGTTCTAAACTGTCACTTGTCAGGATTAAATGACTACTTCCCACATAGTGCAAAACTAGGCAGGGGGTTAATTTTGAAAGACCTGAGATAGCATCCCCACTTATAGCAAGCTGAGGCAGTAAGTGTAGTAAGGAGGAAATTACAAACAAAATCTAGTCCTTGAGGCCTTTCTCCTCAAAGAAACTGCAGAGGCCCTGGCCTCGTGGCTCTCCCCTCTGCTGTACCCGCCAGTTGGGTCCTGTATTGTGTGGCAGGCACCGTCCTTGCCGTCGTCACCTGTGCATTGCTGCTTCCCCAGCCTTCTCCTGGCCCTCCACACCCTGAGCCTCTTTAGAACTGCTGCCCCTCCAACAGCAAGCTGCCCCCACTTCCCACTACACCTCCAAGCATCTCTTCTACCCCCTCTGTCTTCATTGAAATCTGACTCCACTTCTCCTGTGATCCTTTCAGGAGGATTAATGACTATTTATTCTGCAGTCGGTGGGGAGGTACAGTTATTGTTAGGGTGATAATTTATCATCTACACCAGACCCACTTGCGAGTAAAAGGGGGCACTATGGATTATGCAGGGACAGCTTTCATAACTGGTTTTGTCCTGGGTGTAGGGTTCATGGTCACTGGTTTAGTTTTCTATTCCTGCATAATAAGTTAGTGCAAATGTAGCATCTTAAACAAACAAATTTGTTTTTTCAGTTTCTGTAGGTCTAACATCCAAGCAAATCTTTTGGCTGACTTTTCTACTCTAGGTCTTGCTACTCTGAAATCAAGGTGTCAGCTAAGACTGGAGTCTCATCTGGGGCTAGAGGTCCTCTTGCCGGCTTACTAGTTATTGGCAGAATTTATTTCATTGTTCCTGTGATATTGAGGGCCTAAGTAAATAAAAAGATATTCCATATTCTTGGACTGGGAGGCGTAATGTTAAGATGCAATACTCCCCCAACTGATCTGTAGATTCCATGCAATTCAGTGCAGTCCCTGTGAAAATCTCAATTACTATAAGCTGATCCTAAAATTCATAGGGAAATTCAAGGAAGCCCAAATAGTTGAAACAACCTTGAAAAATATTGGTTCAAAGCTGATTTCAAAGCTTAGGGACTGTCAAAGCAACAGTGATAAAGGCAGTGGGGTACTTGCATGGATAGACACACACATCAGCAAAGTAGAACTGAGGGCTCCGAGTAAACCTTTACGTTTATTGTTGATAGATTTCCAGCAAGGATGGTAAGACTATTCAGTGGGGAGAGGGTAGTCTTTTTTTAAAGACTCTGGTATGATTGGGTAGACACTTGCAAAAGAATGAAATTGGACCTCCTACCTTATTCTGTATAAAGATTTAACTCAAAATGGATTATAATCCAGTTGGTAAGAGCTAAGACTAGAAACCTCTTATAAGGAAACATAGGTATAAATCTTTGTGACCTTAGGTTGTACAGCAACTTCTTAGATATGATACTAAAAGCAAAACACACAAGAAAAATAGATAAATTCAATTTCATTGAAATGAAAAACACTGGTGCTTCAAAGGATACATCAGGAGAGTAAAAAGACCAACAGAAAAGGAGAAAATATTTGTAAATCATGTATCTGAGAAGGTATTTGTATCCAAAATTATAAAGAAGTCTTAGAGAATACTTAGGACTACACAGGAATACACACGCGCGCGCGTGCACACACACACATACACACACTCCACCACCACCACCAACATCAGATAACTCAATTTAAAAACGGACAGAGAGAAAGTAGAATGGTGATTACCAGAAGCCACAGTAGGGGAGGTAAAGGGGCACTGTTGTTTAATTGGTTCAGAGTTGCAGATTTACAAGATGAAAAAGTTATGGTGATCTGTTTTACAGTAAAGTGAGTAGTCTTAACACTACCGAAGTGTACACTTGAAATTGTCAAGATGCTCAACATAATTAGTCATTAGGAAAATGTAAATCAAAATCACAGTGAGATGACATGTCATACCCACTACGATGGGTAAAATACAGAAAAGACTGACAATTAGAAGTATTGACAAAAATTAAGAAATAGGAAGCCTATTGCTGGTGTGAATGTAAAGTGGTGCAGCCATTCTGGAAAAACAGAGCTACCATGTGACCCACTTGTAGGTGAGAATTGAGAATTCTCCTTTGAGAACTGGAAATACATGTCTGTGCAAAAATTTCTACATGAATGTACATGAATACATGTACATGAATAGTAGTATTCAAAGTAGCTAAAAAGCAGAAACAACAGAAATCCCCATCAGCTGCTGAACAGTAAACAAAATGTGGTATATCCATGCAGTGGAATATTATTAGGCAGTAAAGACAAATGAAGTGTGATACATGCTAGAACATAAGTGAACCTTGAAAATATGCTGAGTGACAGAATCCAGACACAGGATGACTCATGTTATGTGATTCCATTTATATGAAATGTCCAGAATCAGCAGATGATAGAGACAGAAAGTAGATTAATGGTTGCCAGGGGTGAGAAGAGGGAGGGAGGAGAATTGACTATTAAAAGAGTATTGGGTTTCTTTTTGGAATGATAAAAATGCACTAAAGTTAGATATTAGATATGGCTTTTCAACTCTGTGACTAGTCTAAAGCCACAGAATTGTATCTTTCGAGAGTGATTTTTGTGGTATGTGAATTCTCTTTCAATAAAACTTTTTTTAAATTGAGTGGTCAGGGAAGCCTTTTTTAAAAGACGTGACATTTAAACTGAGATTGGAATGACTAACTTGAGGTTGGTGGTTATGAATTCAAAGTCAGACCAGTAGCCCAACTGTCTATTTTACTACTGCCCACGTGTGGGTATGGAAACAGAATGGTTAGGGTTTGGACAGAATATGACAAAGAAGAGAGTTGGTAAGGGAAGGTTGGCAGGTATACAAAGAAATGAGTATAGTAATGGGCCATGGAGAAAAATGGCCATGAGGGGGGGAAAAAGACTTTTTGAGGGTGTAGACCCAATGGACTGTAGGCTCCGCCGGCATTAAAGTATTGGTGGAGACCATGTACTGGGCAGAGTGAGCTAGAAAGATAGATAATGGGATGAGAGTGGAGGCTTAAAATTGTGATGTTAGATGGGGTACGGTAATGGGCTAGGACACCTACTGGGGTGTGACAGTGACACTGGTGGCTGACGTAGAAGGGGTAAAGGTTGTTGGTCGGGAAGTTAGGGAAGACAGGTGTATAAGTTTCCTAGGGCTGCCATAAGAAATCACCACAAACTTGGTGGCTTCAAACAGAAACCTGTTGTGTCACCATTGTGGACGCTTAAGTTTGTAATCAACATGTCAGCTGGGCCACTTCCCTCTGGCAGCTTGAGGGAAGACTCCATTTGTATCAGTCAGGGTTCTCCAGAGAAACAACCAAGAGGAGATATGTAAATATGAAGAGATTGATTGTAAAGGTTCACGCAGTTATGGGAACTGAGAAGTCTCAAGGCCTGCAGGGTGAGCAGTGGTCGGGGCCCAGAGAGCTGATGTGCGGCTCCAGCACAAGTCTGCAGGCCTGAGAACCAGAGCTGATCACATTGTTTTTTCGTGAAGACTGTCAGGCTTGAGACCTAGAAAGGGTTGAAGTTTTAATTTTGAGTCGGAAGCCAATTAAAGGCGATGTTTTCGTTCAGAAGGTGGGCAGGCAGGGGGAATTCTGCTTCACTGGGAGTGCAGAGAGGGTGTGGAGGGGTGGTGTCAGCCTTTTTGTTCTCTTCAGGCCTTTAGCTGATTGGATAAGAGGAACCCACATTAGGAAGGGAAAACTTGACTTCTACTGATTTGTATGTTAATTGCAACCTCATAGAAGCATTCAAAATAGTGTTTGACCAGATTCCTGAGCACCCCAGAGCCGCACAGATTAATACATGATTTACCGTCACGTCATTATTGACCCCTCCCAGCTTCTGGTGGCTGTTGACATTCCTTGACTTGTGTCTGCATCACTCCTGTCTCTGCCTCCTCCTTCCTCTCTCTTCTCCTCTGGGTTTGTCTTAGAAGGATTCTCATGATTGCATTTTTGGACCCACCCAGATAATCTAGGACAAACTCTTCCTCTTAGATTCGTTAACTTCATCACATATTTTGCTCTAGCAGGCAGTATCCATGCTTTTGTTACCTAGGATCTCAGGTTCCAGAGATGAGGGTGTGAACATGTCTTTTGGGGGCATATCATTCACTACACCACAACGGGTGTACTGGAAATGTCAACTCTGTGGATGTTGGAATTAGTAAGAGTTATGACAGCAAAAGTGCTGGCTCCACTCTGGAGGATGTGTCAGGGTTGCTCTGATGATATGACACTGAGAACTGAGCCTCTAAGGAAAAGGAGGAGCTATCTGGTATTGGCAGGGATGTTGTCGGCAGACACCTCCCCCACTGGAGGCCAGAGGCTGGACAGGTGTGAGAGAGAAAGCAGCTGCCATTTGGATGGCTGCAGGGAGCCTTTGGAGGAAACCAGGTTTCCTTCTAGAGCAACAGGGTAAAGACAAGACTCAGAGAAGATGTTCTTCGTCTGAGCAGTGGTCGTACTGCTGGTGGGCCTGGCAGACGGAAGAGGGGTTGGAGCGTCGAGGATTGGTGGGAGGGGGACCCTTTATGAGAATGAGACTCCCAGGAGGAGTATTGCGTTTATTGTGAAACAAGTGTGATCTCTGGTAAAAGTTGTGCAGGGATGAGCCCCACCTGGTCTCGGGGCTGACCGTGGGGCAACCACTCTGAGCATTCCCTCTGGAGGGGCCCCAAGTGTGCGAGGTGCTCTGGGCTCTTTACTCTTGTGCCTGAAGTTCTAACCCCAGCCTCAGTGACTGCTCCATTGACTAACGCCCTCCCTCTGAAATGAGGGACTTTCTGGGGCCAAGAGGGATCGGCTGGAGGGATCTTGCACTGATTAGCATTTCTAGTAGATTGCTGGGATGTTGTAAATCTTGTCCTTTTCAACATCTGGATATTGCCCCCACTCTCCTGTGATATTTGGATGCACTATTTATTCTCAACTCCATTTACAGCTGCAAAAATGCTGAGTTTGAAAGCAGCACATTTGAAATGGACCCAGCTGTTTAAAAGATGGATGCTTATCAAAGAACGTATTGGTGTACAGTTTATGAAACAATAGGGCATTTTTTCAACTGTAGCCTGATTATTCTTAGAGCGAAGAGATGACAAGGAGGTTTTCCTTTGCAGAGAAATGTATGACTTAACCCAAACCCAGCAGTTCCTCAAATGAGCAATTTCCTCTAGCCATCATCACTTACCCACATCCCTTTCTCCAGCTTTAGATCTTTTTTAATTCTTACAGGTGGCCACCAGAGCTGAACTGGAGAATATGTATCCCACTTCCATGTGTGGGGAGGATTAAGTTTCCCGGTGACCCAGTGGTATGAATTGCTGGTCTGTTTCTACATTAATTCAGAGGTGGCAGCAATGAGTGGCTGCATAGCTCGCGTCTTCTGAGATGCAGAGATAGACTCGGAGCAGGACTGTGTCTTTAAGTACTTAGTACACATGGGTTGTATTCATGTGTTAATTCATTACATTTTATCTCCGTTTGGAGACTGCAGAATGTCCAATTGTGAATCATTTGTATGTTATTTACTCATTAAACCTTTTGATGACCTCTTATAAACCAGATATCATGGGCCCCGCCATGCTGGGTCCCCACTATACATCCTCTCCTGAGAGTCTGGTCTTTTCTTGTAGCACCCCCCTCTCTGAATGTTTTGACACAGTTCCAGGTTTAGATGACACTCCCCCCCCCCCCCCCCCGCCATACCTTTCAGCAGTTAGTTCCAGCCCAGGCTTCTAGCTTAAGAATCCTGTGTCCACTGGCCCTACTGGCATTTCTTTCTTTTTTAAAGAGGTGTCAGTTTCCAAATGCAAGATGCCTGTTTATTTTTTTTAAAGATTTATTTATTTATGCATACAAGCTGGGGTACAGACCAGAGGTGTGGGACGGTGAGAGGATTCACCAGACACAGAGTGGGGAGCAGAACAGGCAGATTGAGGGAAACACACTACTGAGGGGAGCAGCGGGTGAGGCAGGAGAGGTCTGCTGCGCCCTGTGGGAATATCCCCGGCCTGGCGTCGAACTTGCTCCACAGCGCAGCGTCCAACCCCTGCCCCACCAGAGAGCCCCCTACTGGCATTTCTGTCTTGAAATCTCACTGGCTTTTCTGCCCATCCCTGGTTCCAGCAATATCTCAGTTTTCGTGGACTTTTAGTAGAGAACTATGCACCCTGTAGGAAGCAACGTAACAGCCCCCCACCCCTTTAACCTCTGTGTTAGCAGCAGCTTCCAGAGCAGCTGGAGAAGTGCCTGAAAAGAGCCGGCTGGGCTGCCTGCCCAATAAACAAAGGCCCAAGCCCCTACCCTGGGAATTTTAATTTAGCAGGTCTGGGGTAAGGCAGAAGAATCTGCTTGGTTATGGTTGTTTTTTGTTTTTTGTTTTTTAAACAAGTGCCCCCAGGAATTTATTTTATCTCAGACAAGTTTGGGAAACACTGTTTCAGAGCCGCGATGATAAACACTGTGATGGTCTCTTCGGTTCCTGGCGCGGATGTATTTGTATCGTGTATGATCGTAATCAATTGCTGGTTCTCCTGCAGCCGTGACCTTTGGCAGTATTTCTGACAGCCTCTGGAATCTGGTATGGCCAGCGCAGCCTACACGGTGGACGACGTAAAGCAGGCCAGCGCGATCTGCCCTGGTATTCCTTCAGTAAACACTTGCAGTGCCGGCCCTGCTACGGGCCCTGGGCACGGGCGCTGTGCCGGGAAGCAGAGGACAGGTCTTGGTTTTCCAACCCTTGTGCTCTCTCCAGCCTCCCTTTTCTGCCACTCTGCCTGCCTCTAACTCTCCCTAGTGGTCATGTCTTCTGCTCCTTTTTACTTTAGCTGACTTGACCCTTTGCTTGCCAGACCCCAAAGTATTGGCCACACTTCTGCCCAGTTCTCTCCTGCTCCGCACCCTGTGGCTGCTTGGAGCCAGAGCTCAATGTATGCCAGAGCAACTTTTAAACCAGAGATGATTTATAACGTACTGAAGTTTTATCTTATGAGGTAATTTTTGAAAACTTTTATGTTATGGCTTCAATACTTTTATTTATATTGTTCACTCATAGCCACCATTATGACAGTGTTGAGCTATTTGCTCTTGGTTGTTCCTTCGTATTTTCTTACATTTGTCTTCATATCTATTGTTCTAGCTGCCTTCATCTCCTCTCGTGCCCACCCTTCTAACTTTCCCTTGCCAACTCCTACATGGACTCAAAAATTAGCTCCATTATTGCTTCTTTCCTGGTTCCCCGAGCTGATTATGTCTCTTCGTGCTCTGTCATTGCACCCCAAATGTGACTTCCACGCACTTACCACGCTGTTGTAATCATCTGTCCATTTCTCTGAATATTCCATCAGATCTTGAGTCCTCGCTAGGTTATTATCCTTTATACCCATTGTCTACTGAAACTTTATGAACGTTGGCATGTCCTACTTGTTCCAATGTTTAAACTGCTTTTGATCATAGGAATGTTCATTTTACACTCGTGATTTAGGGAAAAATGTAATATTCATTTTTTGCAATGGGGAAGACCACTTGAACATTACATCAATGGAGAATCATGGATGTAATTTGAAAGATAACACTTTAAGTCATATAACCTTTGACCCAATAATTCTCCATGTAGAACCGCTCCTGTAAAAATATTTGTTTTTAGGGTTTTTATATGGGAATATTCTTATGTTATATTAGAGTTTTTATATTATGTTAGTTTATTAGGGTTTTTATATGAGGCTATCCCTCAGCATTATCGTAATAGATATTCTTCCCCCAATAAAAGAGGTGACTAAAATATTGAACAATAGTAAAATGGTTAAATTTATGTACTTATAAAGAAAAAGAGCCATGATGTATTAGAATGAACAAAACAACAATATATATAGTGTATGGTACGTTCTCATTTTTTTATGACTCAGTTTTCTTTTATTTTTTTTAAAGATTTATTTTTTATTTATACATACAAGCTGGGGTACAGGCCAGAGGCATGGGGCGGCGAGAGGGTTCACCAGAGCCAGAGCGGGGAGCAGAACAGGCAGATCAGAAATACACTGCTGAGGGGAGCAGCGGGTGAGGCAGGAGAGGTCTGCCATGCCATGTGGGATTCTCCCTGGCCGGGCATCGAACTTGCGTCGCCGCTGCCAACAGCTCCACAGCGCAGCGCTCAACCGCTGTGCCACCGGGGAGGCCCTGACTCAGTTTTCTTATTTATGCATAGAAAACCTTTGGAATAGTATATAAGAAAAAATATTTGTCAGGTTATATTGTTTAACTATTATATTGCTGTGCTATTCAGTTTTCTTCATTTATACATAATCTTCAGTGTCATCTAATTTGTCTTACGTTTGAGTTATTTTCTGAACTAGCAAGTAATGTATAATTTCTTATGAAATATTTCAAACATATATGAAGGACTTCATTAAATTTTAACATTTTGTTAGATTTACTTCAGGTCTTTCTTTTAAAAAAGAGTAAAACACTGCAGAAAAATTTGAAGTCTCTCTATATTTTTCAAACCCATTTTCCTTCCTGCTCTGAAATCTCTATTTTGCATTTAGTGTTCAGTATTCTGACTAGTATTTTAGTATTTTTTACCACATACATGTATGTGGCCATTAAAATATACAGTATTAGTTTTCAACAAAGTAGCGTCAGGGTCCATATGTCCTCTCGTGGCTTCCTTTTTACCAACATTGTTTTAAAAATGAGATCTCCACCTGGCTGTGGCTATTTTTAGTGCCATGCAAGACCTCAGTTCTGTGAAGAGAACACATTCTATTTATTCTCCTATTGGTTGAAATCAGCTTTTTTCTAGTGGTTGAATTCAGTTTGTTTCTAGTTTTCTACTCTCCTGAACAAATTAGTCACATTTTCTGGTTCATGTCTGCTTGTGCCATGTGGAGTTTTCCTAGGGTGTGTTGTTAGGAGTGGGAGCCCTGTGTCATGGGGAATGTGCCTCTTCAGTTTTGCTGGTTGTTGTTAAATGCTCTCCAAGGTGGCTTTCCTGCTTTGCGCATCCACTGCCCATGTCCCAGCTTTGCTGTCTGTCCCCATCCTCACCTTTGAGGAATAAGTTACTTCTGATTCTCTTATGGAACAACAGAACTCTGAGTGCATTGTCTAAGGGAGGTGAGACTGTCAACCACCACTTAAGCTATACAGAAAGGAAATTCCGTCTGTGATACCAACGTGATGTTTTAAATGGCAGTCCAGAGCTCAGAGCAGTGCATTTCCCAGGTTTATAGACTAAAGACTACCAGCCCTCACCCAAAGCCAAATACAAGGCTTATATGACAACTCAGGAGCAAAGTTTGATGTGGAGTTATATTTGTTTGTTTTGCAAAAAACAAAGTCACATCCTTTTCCGTTTTAAAGTATTTGCACTTAATATAGCAGTTCTTGTGCGCCAGGGTTGATGTGTATGGAACCTAAGTACTATATTGGCTATCATGGCACATCCACAAATCTTCTGTGGATGTTGAATTCCAACCAGTTGGTATCGTTTTCCCTGCAATGGAAGCTAAAGCTATTTGCTGCTCAATCCAAGACACCTCTGATCTTCCTGCAGCTGCTGCCTTGGCTCTTGCTGAGCCAGTTGGGGTGGTGGTGTTTCCTTTTTTGTGGGGAAAGAGGTAGTTGTGCTCTATAAGTGTGTTTCAGAAGCCATGTGTAAATGAGTCACATTTGATTCTACCTAGGCAAAGTTTCATAATTGTCAGAGAGCTAATATTCTTAAATCTTGGAAGAATAACAAAAATTACATGGATTACTTTTCTCTAATACATTAATCAACCAGAATTATAGCTTTGCAAATTAAGTTAGACTGGAGCTTAGCAATTCAAATTTTTCATTTTCTAAAGCAGTTATTTTGAGACCTTCTTAAAAACTATTTCTCAAGAGATGTTACAGAATTTTCAAAAAATAGCTTATTAACTAAAACATGGGAATTCCATATCAAGGTGGTGGACTGAGGACTTGCTGTAGCCTTTCATCTTGCCCCAAATACTTAGAAATGAGAGATTGGGATTTTAAAAATAAACTGCAGTGCACCAGGGAGGAGAAAAAGAAAGGAAACCCACAGTAAGTCCCAGACTGAGAAGAGCCCTTGTCCGAAGTAGATGGGATTAGTTTGCAAAGGAAAACCTTGTTCCAAGCAAGGGCAGGAAAGTATGCTGCGAAGGGTGGGCTTGTGAGGGGCAAGCGATGCTGCAACTCTGCTACCTCAGCGATGGTGGCCGTTGGGGGCAGATGTGGTGCCTGTAGCACTTGGGTTGGAGACACATGGCTGTGTTCCAGGAGTTGATGAATCCAGCAGAACACAGAGTTCCTTTGCCCAAAAGACTAGCTACAAAGCTTCTGCTTCTCCTCCTGTCCCTCCTCTACTCCCACTGAAAAGAAGCTTCTGCTTCTCCTCCTGTCCCTCCTCTACTCCCACCCCCAAGTATGAACAGTATGGACAGCAAGCCTTGCTCACATAGGTGAGCTCTTTGATAAAATCACTAAAACCAAGAGGAGCACAACCATGCAGAGGAGATAACAGAAAAATTTCTAGAATTTATAGCAGAATTTCTCTAGAATTTATAGCAGAATTACATTTTATAATACGTATACTTGAATCCTTGGAGAGAGATGATCAGTTATTTTTTTCTACCTAAACTGAGTATTGATCCTGGAAAATAAATTTTTTAAAGATGGTGGGCTGATTCGCAGTTTTTATAGCTCAAAAGCAAATTTGTGAGCTGACAACTTAAAACAGAGAATTATTCCTCACACATAATCCAAAAGGATAAAGTAATAGAAAAAAAAAATGAAGCCATAGAAGAGAAGCCAAAGAGGATGCAGAGAGCTGATATTTTATTATTTTTTAAAAAGATTTATTTATTTACGCATACAAGCTGGGGTATAGGCCAGAGGTGTGGTGTGGTGAGAGGACTCACCAGAGAACCAGAAACAGAATGGGGAGCAGAACAGGCAGATCGACTGAAATACACTGCTGAGGGGGAGCAGTGGGCGAGGCAGGAGAGGTCTGCTGCATTGTGTGGGAAGGTACCTGGCCGGGCATCGAACTCATGCTACAGTGGCTCTGGATAGCTTCATAGTGCTGCGCTTAACCCATTGTGCCACCAGGGAGGCCCGAGAACTGACATTTTAAAAGTAATGGATCAATTTTCGAGATGGTGACCAAATACATACTACCTATTCTCTTCACCAAACCCACAGAAATGATAAAAACATTATTAGATTAATAAATTCTCTTCCAACATTTAAAAGAAGAAGTGGATATTCCAGACCTGAAATCATAAGACATCTCTAAGTGCAGGAGGCATAAAATAAGTGAGAAGTTGCGGAAAAGAACCGCTTACGCTGCCCGTCGGAGGCTGTCACTGCTATTGTCTCCCTGGAGCTGCTTCACCAACTTAGAGCGGATTTAGCAGGAGGCCCAGCCAGGAGGCCACAGTGGCTAAGCATGCGAGTATACAGTCCTGCAGAAGTTTGCATGGCCAAGAGCCAGGAAAACTGGGGGAAGCCTACCTAGATCAGTGAACTATGAACAGCAGAACTCCCCCTTAGGAAGTAAAGCAGTCAGAAAGAAACTTTAAATACAGGCCAATTTAATTTCCTTTGAAGACCAAGGATAGACTTTTATGCTTAAAATAAGAAGCAAGTTATGAAAGATAAAGAGTAATTAACATTTTAGTTTTTGGATAAACTCTTTGGATGGACTGCATAGCAAACTGTATATAGCTAAGGAAGTTTCCTGAACTAAAAGATCAGGGTGAGAAATTCTCAAAACTCAGTATCGAGAGATGAGAGAGTATGAAAAAAGGTTGAAGCATTTAGATCCATGTGGAAGTTCTTGATATTTACCTGATAGGAGTTGTAATTGAGGAAAATTGACAAGAGAGTGTTTGAAATGTGTGAACCTTTACATAGAAAGAGCCTACTCACTGTCAAGAATACATTTTACAAAGAAACAGCACAATTCAACACTTGCATATGTTAGAGTGATAATGGTGAAGAGAAAGTTGTAGGAGACACCAAAAATAAAATACTGATTTTCTACAAAAGATTGAGCCTCCAAATGATATTAGACTTAGTCCCTGGCTTTAAGAAAATAGCACCTGTCTTCAAGATGGTGAGAGAAAATAAATTTGAACCTAGAATTCTATTCCCATCCAAACTTTGTTCAGTGAGGGCACCTCAATAACGGTTTCAGACTTTGAGGACTTGGACAGCTCTTTTTTGAAAGAACTCTTTAAAGATACACTGAAGTGTATCTTCAGAAGAAGAATAAGGAAAGAGCCAAGAAGCAAAAGCTTTTTGGGATACAAGGAAAAGAGGAAACAAAGAAATTGGGAAAACAATGTTAAGTCTAAGCAAATACTGGTTGTAAAATATGAGATAATTTTTAATACCTTGTAACTTAAAGATAACAGCATTGGAATTTATGGGTATGTAAAGTGAAAAGGGAAAATAAAAACATGGTAAAGATTTCAGGAGGAGGATAATACGTAATTAATTCTAAGAAAGTATCATTTTAAATATGCATTTAAAATATAAGGGAACTCACTAAAAGGATTAGATATGAAACTACTGGAAGAAAAAATCTAGCAAAAGCAACATTGAGCAGTCCAACAGAAAATGGGAAAGTTGAACAGAAGAAAATCATAGTGAGTAGAAAACACCAAATAAGTACTAGGAATAAATTTATACATACATACCAGAAATTAAAATGAAATGAACTTGACTAACCTGCTTAAAAGATAAAACCACAAAAAATGAAGCCACAAAAAAAAAAATCACATGTTATTTCAGAGAAGTATGAAAACAGTTGATGATAATGGGGTAGAAAAGGTAGTACAAAATGTTACTATTAGAACAATTCAAGGCAGACTACATTGGAAGGGACAAAGGGAAAGTTAAGTATGCTAAAATATATATAATAGATGAGCACTGGTATAAGTTGTGATCCTGTTTATCCTGCCTTAATAACACAGTGTGTGTGTGTGTATGTTTTATGTGTGTATGCATATAGATCTAAATTATAACAGAGGCTTTTTAAATGTGGTCCCTAATTCTGCCTTTGTTATCTTCAGTCTATTCTAAGTAGAGCAGCCAGAATGTTCCTGTTAAAACCCTCAGATCCTTGCCTGCTCAGCACAACTCCGTGGGCTTCCCATCTTCTTCCAGGTAAAGGCCGCATCAGTTCGTTTACCTCTGCGGCTGCTCTCTGCCACTTGCAGTGACTTCACCATGCTGGGCAGGCTCACAACTCACAGCCTCTGCACTTGCTTGTCCCTCTGCCTATAAAGCTTACTCCTCACACATCCACATGCTTCACTCCCTCACTTCCTCTGGAATTTACTCAGGATGAAACATTCCCTGACTGCAGTGCTGTAAAATTAGAAATCAGTAACAGAAAGAAGTAAATAACCAGTATACACACCTGAAATTTGAAAAGAAAGTGATTATAGAATAAAGAAAACTTATAATCTAAACTATCAAAATTAAGTGGTTGGTAAAGCAGAAGATCTCTAAACCCATGTCTTCTATCTCAGATGATATTCAGAAGAAAATTATAATTTTAAATACATTTTCTAGGAAAAAAGGATTGAAAATAAAAGAGCCTAGAATTCAACTCTGAAACTGAAAAAGGACTACTAATAAACCTGAAGTGGAAAAGAGTAATAAAAACGAATATGAAAGTGATTGAAACATAAAAATAACTTGATATAAGAAAGTAAGGATTTTATAGAACAGTTTTGCTTTTTTAGAACTATAAGAAAATACTGTAAACAACTTTATGCTTAGGGAAACCTAAATGAAATGGCCAATTTTCTAGGAAAATAGGTATTATCAAATTTGGTACAAGGAGAAAAAGAAAATCTGAATATGTCACAACCCAGTTATGATAAAAATATTGGAATGAGAATCAAAGACTTACCCCAAAGAAAGCATCAAGTCCAGGCTGTTGTATAAGAGTTTCCTGAACTTTCAAGAAACACGTACCATTGCAGACACAACAGTGCAGACAAGGAAAGATTGGGACTCATCCAACTAACTGTAGTAGGCTGGCATAACTCCATCTGTAAATAGATAAGGTCAACACCAGAGAAGAAAACTGTAAGTCATCCTCTCTTAAGAATATAGATCTAAAAGTCTGACATTTAAAAAAATAGTAAATTAATTTGAGAATGATCAAGTAGCATTTATTCAGTAAGTACAAGAACAGTTCAGCTTACAAGGTCTATTAATTTCTCCAATTTACTAGCTTCAATAACTTGATAGATTAAGTTAATTTTTGGCCTCCCATGCCAGTGACAGATGTACATGTTGACTAAGTGTAATAGCAACACAAGACTGAATTGTAGAACTGAATTTGAATACAAGTCAAAGAAATAACTATTAGAAATTAAACTGAATTGTAGAACTTTCTTCTTGTATCCTGTTTCTTCCTCCTTGCTTCTAACTTTCCCCTCAAGAACATTTTTATGGGCCTCCCTGGTGGTGCAATGGGTTGAGTCTCATCCTATGAAGCTGTCCACAGCCACCGCAGCAAGAGTTTGATCCCCAGTCAGGGAGATTCCCACATGGCACAACAGACCTCTCCTGACTTGCTCACTGCTCCTCTCAATTGTAGAACTGAATTTGAATAAAAGTCAGAGAAATAACTGTTAGAAATTAAACCCTAAACTAGGTTTTCCAGAGGTCGGTCTGACTGGATATTGGATTTAGGCTAGTGGTTAGGATTAGTGTCCCCATGCCATATCTTGAGTCCGCTCAAAGTGAGTAGGATTGACATTTTTGAAACAGCGAGGACTTTTCCAGAATTGTTGATGCCCTAAGAAAGATTAGAAATACTTCACTAGCCCAGAGAAGATACAAATGGGACTCCCACACAGAAAATCTCTGCTAAAGTGAACTCATTGTCAAAAATTGCAAGCCCAATTATAATCTATTCTGAGAAACACAACAAGTACTACTTTTAGTTTGCTAAAATCTTTATAAAATGGTACATTTGAAAAGTTAAAGAAATAAAAATTAATAATAGTGATATTTTAAAAAGGAAGAAACCAATGTGAAAAAGAATGTAACTGAACTTCTAGGAATAAAAAAGAGTAAGTTTGAACTCAGTGAAGGAGTTAAGTAGTGAGTTAAGAGACAGCTACAGCAAATAATAGTGAATGGAAAGTAGATCTGAAGAACTTAACCAGGATGAAGAATATTGAAAATAGGAAGATGGAAAATGTGAAAGGCAATGAAGAAATTTGAAGGATAGAATGAAAAGATCAACTTAGAATTCTGTACCTAGCTAATCTGTTCAAGAGCAAAGAAGATGTTTTCAAAAAATATTTCAGTGGGTTTGCCACCAATAGATCATTGTTGAAAGAACTAATAAACATGTTTTTTTAAAAGATTTATTTATTTATGCATACAAGAACTGGGGTAAAGTCCAGAGGTGTGGGGTGGTGAGAGGATTCACCAGAGATAGAGTGGGGAGCAGAACAGGCGAATCTGTTGAAGTAACAGTGCTGAGAGGAGCAGTGGACAAGTCAGGAGAGGTCTGTTGTGCCATGTGGGAATCTCCCTGGCTGGGGATCAAACTCTTGCTGCAGTGGCTGTGGACAGCTTCATAGGCTGAGACTCAACCCATTGCACCACCAGGGAGGCCCATAAAAATGTTCTTGAGGGGAAAGTTAGAAGCAAGAAGGAAGAAACAGGATACAAGAAGAAATAGTGTGCAGTAGAGTTGGTAAATATGGGTAAATTGAGTAAGAATCAAGTGTAAAATAATGTCTAATTTGGTGGGCTTAAAATAAGATGCAGCTGAAATACTAATCAATACCACGACTGGGGTGGAGGCATGATTGCAAAGATCAAACTTTAAGTTACAGGATCAGAGTAGAGATGTTGGTAAGAGTGTGGATAATTTCATGTTAAAATAGAGGAGGTCCCTGACTTGTCTGAGGCCTTAATACGCCCATGATTTCAGCTTGGATCCCCTCAGACAGTGACTCGGAGCTCAGGATGATGTACTTAGAGGGTAATTTGAAGTTAACATGATAGCAATGGCCTCCTAGGCACCAGTCCTGAGCTGTCCCCATTAGGCTGCTTTGCTCTTAGCTGTCAGGGCCTGTCAGCATGTACCCTGAGCTGAAGATTGTACTGTGCAAGGAATTAGCTCGAGGCTGAATAAACTATAAGTCATCTGAACTCAAGCTTGTTCAGAGTCTTTAAGTGCCTGGTCCATGATTACCTTAGGAAAACAATTCTCAGCCCTGGCTCAGCAGTGCTTGCAGCCAAGTCACTTCCCATCCCCCAGGGAGTCTGCCCTCCGCCCCCAGCCCATGTCCTTCCCCGACTCTTCCAGCTGCCCTTGTGACCCCCTTGAGGTACTAGACATCCCTGATCTGTTTCTGACAGGCCCCTTGCAGGAATGCCGCACTGCCCTGAGCTGTCTTTCCCATCTCTGGATGTTCTTTCTCTGAGTGATTTTACCTGTCTGGGGTCTGTATTGTACCTTGAACAGAGCAAGACAGACCTCATTATATCAACTTCAGTTTCTGTAACTATAAAATTGAGAGTGTTCACATCTAATTCATAGGACTGTTGGGAGGCTTAAATGAGCCTGTGTATATGTACAAAGCATCTACCAGGAACCTTACACTAAGTATTCAATAAACTTACATCCACTTCAGAGGATAAAAAAGGCAGCCACTGTAACAGTCCATTTAGAGTCTAATTGCCAAAAAAGGAAAACAAGAAAAAAAAAACCTAAAAAATAAGAAAGGACAAAAATAAAGAAAAAGATGGAATCGTAAAATAATTAATAAGCTATAGCAATAAATTAAAACAGTAAGATATTAATCTCACACCCATTAGGGTGACTTCTACTATACCCCCAAAAAAAACCCAAAGAGGAAAAACAATAAATAGTAACAAGTGTTGGAAAAGATATGGGGAAGTTGGAACTCTTACACTGGTAGAGTGTAAAATGGCAGGATGAAAAATGGTATTGATGTGACCTAAAAAATTAAAAATAGATTTACTGTGTGATCCAACAATTCCACTTCTGGATATATAGAAGCAACCCAAGTGTCAATTGATGGGTGAATGGATAAACAAAATGTGGTATATACATACAGTGGAATATTATTCAGCCTTGAAAAGGAAAGAATCCTAGTACATGCTGCAACAAGGTTGAAACTTGTAGGTATTCTTCTAAATAACAGAAACCAGTCACGAAATAATGTAAGGAAAATGCTGTATTATTCCACTTATGTGAGATACCTAGAGAAATCAAATTCATAGAAACAAAAGGTGGATTAGTGTTTGACAAAGACTCGGGGCGGGGGATGAGTTTGTTAATGGGTGTAAAGATTTGCAAGATTGAATAAGTTCTGGAGATTGGTTCTACAACAGTGCAAATATACTTAATATTCCTGAACTGTACATGTTAAAATACTTAGGGTGGTATTTTTTAATTGTATATATTTTACTAAAACCTAATTAGACAATCTAATTGAATACCTATCTTTATGACTTCCTGAATAACATTCTTTTTGGTATGGTCCTAGCCCTTAATATTCTAATTCCTATATGTATTTATTCTCAGTTTTCTCCCTCCCCATACATATCAAGCCCTTCTTGATACATTACTTGTAGTTGATTTGATATATTGATTTTACCTTTCTATACTTTTGAAACTTGAAATTGAGCTTAATCTTAAACTTTGACTTAAAGCAGTATTTTTTAAACGCATAACAAGCATACTTCTATAGAATATTGGTTGGAACAAAGGAAAATATTTTTTATTTTAATAGCCATGTAGTTGTTTTAATGTTGTTAGAAGATGGACCTGTAATTTCACTAGTAGTGATTTGTAGCCAATATATAAAGTTTCTGAGAAAATTGATATCAATTTTACCAATACAAACAAGCATAGTTTTGTCTCTTTTGCATTAAAGTATATGCAAGCAGCTTACAGGAGTTACGGGGAGATGGGTGGAGGAGGCAAACAGCTACAAATAAGTTCTGTTTTCCACTTCCAGTGGCACTTAATGGTAACATGGTGCTACCAAGTAATATCTCAGAGGACAGTGTTTAAAGGGGATTGGGTGGACAATAAAATCAGTATGTGGTTTCCTTTAAATATGAATTTTATATTGTGATGTACGTGCAGTCAATAGTTTTGTTTTTTTTTTAATTGTGGTAACACTGATTTACAATGCTATATAGGATTTAGGGGGATGGATTCACACCTCCTCAGACGTATGTTACTACACCACATCCACCCCCAAAGCGCCCATGGTCCTTTACCTTAGGACATCAGCCCCTTTTCCCTTTGTTCCTGCCCCCCCTTCCGCTTTCCTCTGGTAGCCTCAATCCTGCAGTCACATTTGTAGGGCTTGCCTTAGTTTAGTTTTGTGTGTTCCTTTGTTTTGTTTCTCTATATCCCACACATGAGTGAAATCATGGGATATGTATCTTTTAGACATGAATGTTCTCCATAACTGGGTTGAGGCAGATTGTGTACATTTGTGCGTATTTGTGTTGACTCACAGACCTTAGGTTCGCTGCCCACTGTTCTGCCTTCTGGAGAACATGTTAGCATCCAGCTGACTGTACCTTCAGCAGATCTTAACCCAGCGTGCTGCCAGCGGCCGTGTGTGTGTCTGCAGGCATTCGTGTCTGCAGATGTAGCCAGACCCTTAAGAACACATGTTCTACCTCATGTTTATTTTGGAAATACTCTCTTAATAGGCACGTTGTGGGATGTGGCTTAGCTTATTTGCTAACATGCAAATGCCATGAGCTCTCAGCATTGTTTTAACCTTTCAAGATTCTAGCCCAGCAAAAATCTCTGACTGATGGGGAAATTATAACAGCTTACCTGAAATGATCCGGAAGCATCAAAAGAGGGAGGGAATTTATGCAGGGGGAAAAGAGAGATCTTCCAAAGGGAAGTTGACATTAACTTGAGAGTGTGGGTGCATGGTAGAATGAGGGAGAGCAGAGCAATGAAGGGACCACAAATGGAACCCTTGGAACTGAAAGGGCCTTTGGAGCCACTGTAGGTTCCTCCGTGCTAGGCCCAACAATGTTGGCTATGACAAAGTGTGCTTTGCATTCAAAAGATGCTTTTTGTAGCTCTGTCACTGAGTTATTTTGAAATATTCTTTTTTGTTCATTTGAAAATTTAATTCTTTCTTTTCTACTTTGACACAGAAATCTCCTGCAAAGAAGCTGAGCCATGCAATCAGTAAATCTTTGGGGTGTGTCCCCACCAGAGAACCCTCGCATCCTGTTTTTCCTGAGCAACCAGAGAAACCACTTGACCTTGCAAATATAGTGTAAGTATATACCTGGAGATGGATTATACTGAAATGGAGACCTTGCTAGATTCCTTTGGCTCAAATTCAGATATCACCTAACATGGGCACTTCGCCTTCTGGTCTTTACTTTTGATGAACTTAAGACTTCAAGCTTTCATCCCTTTAAATCACCACAGGTATCTACATGGAAATCCAGCTTTATACAACAGAGCAGTGGCTTACAGAATCACTGCTGCTCTGAAGGGTCAGGCTCTCCTCCTGTTTGTGTGCTGTTCCCTTAAGCCAGTGGTAAGGCGCATTCCTTGAAGCCATAATAATACACATTGAGATTTTAAAGATTAGTGTAGACTACCTGGAAATGAAATTGATCTAATTTGCTCTTTTTGTGTTAAAATTGGGAAACACAAGATTATATTTATAAGTAAAACTAGACTCACACACACACATATATTTGAGTAGTCATGCTAAATGTAAGAATGTTAGAGGAGAATAAAAAATGAGAGAATGAAGAGAAAATGTGAGGAGGAGAAATAATGAAGGATAAGAGTTAGGCGCTAATCTGATTTCTTTACTGTAAGTGGTATGAATGATACTGTGCTGGATAAAATTGGCAGATTTTTTGACCATTAATCTTTAGTAGGTGTTTAGAGGATTTTCTGTTGGAGTAAGCATCTATTTTCTTTTACTGACCTTATGGCTATAGTTTGAGCTCTTGAGGTTCTTGATTTTTTTTATTCAATAGTTCATTAAAATAATACATGCATGTGGATTAAAAATAGCTAATAAGAGCATGTTATGAGATGTAGCACATCCTCCCATGCTTTTTTGTGCTCTCTCTGGGTTTTATTTTATTTTATTATTAAAGATTTATTTATTTTTGCATACCAGCTGGGGTGTGGGCCAGAGGTGTGGGGCGATGAGAGGGTTCACCAAAGACAGAGTGGGGAGTAGAACAGGCAGATTGACAGAATTACAATGCTGAGGGGAGCAGCGGGCAAGGCAGGAGAGGTCTGCTGCGCCATGTGGGAAGCTCCCCGGCCGGGCGTTGGACTCCCAATCACACCCCAGCAGCTCCACAGTGCTGCGCTTAACCTGTTGCACTTCCAGGGAGGCCCTACCTTTGTAATTTTAAATATATTTTTAAATCTCTATTCTTGGAACATCTTTTAACTTCTCTATAAATTGCAGAAGTTTGTACCTTCTTGTGTTTCCTTTCTCCTTTGCCTCCTGCCTTTTTTATTCGATGCCGTTACTTTCATCTGGTCAAAGCGGATAATATTTCTGGTCTCTCTTGTGACCTTAACTAAGTTGTCTCAGACTTATTAAGGGGTAAATCTGAAAATTGAAAACGAGTAGCAGCATTTAAGTTGATGTCACTCATGATGAAGCCCACCAGTGTGCTGTGATTCTCTGCACCCTCCTGTGTAGCTCCCGTGCCACGGCCCCCATGCTTATTTTCTCCTCAGCGACTAACAGGACCTTCTTCTTTACACACCACTGATTGGTCAAAATCATGGCTGTTGACTTTATAACTAGATTGACTTTCTTGTCTAGTTTTTGTTGTTTTTCCTTCAGTTTCCCATTACTTTCTTCTTACCAGGAAAAAAATAAGGGCTTCCACCCGACTATGTTCCATAGAATTTTCTCTGTAATCCATGTTACGTGGTTAAAATTGTTAAACATTTTCCCTTTTTGGCTAGTGTTTTTTATGTTACACTTTTCATTTAAAAAAATCCTTGCCTGCCCCAACATTGTATTGGTTCCCACAATCCTTTTCCCATTTCCCCTCACCTCCTTTCTTTTTCCATCCTTTCCTCCCCCTTCCCTCTTTTTTAGAAGTTTTGGAAATAGTCTTTTCACATGTCTTTCCCCACCCCCCCCCCAAATAACGTTGTGTATAACATAATGTGGGGTTCCGGTGTACAGCAAAATTCATCATTGGTGCAGATTGCACTGTCACCACCAGAAGTCTATTTTTCATTCATTATGATACAACTTACCCTGTTGCTTGATTTATTCATTTCTCTTCTGGGGACCACCACTTTATTCTCATAGACTGAGAGTTTATTTTTGTTTTGTTTGTTCATTTGTTTTCCACATATGAGTGAGATGATTTGCCATTCTGTGTCTGATTTACTCCACTTAGCACATCTGTTTTTAATTCATCTGGTATGGATTTTTGTGCATGATGCATGCAGAATATCTGATTATCTTGCCCTTGCTCTCTTTGCAATCGAATAATTACTTGTCTCAGGGCCATTTATTTTACAACCCATCATTTCCTCCCACACCCACAATGCCACCATTGTCATCAGTGAAGTTTCCAAACATGCACTGTTTGGTTTCAGGGCTCTTTATTCATCAATTTTTCTCGACCCTTTTGCCAGTATCTTACTATCTCAATTACCATAAGGCATTTAGTAATTTTCTTCAGGTGTGTCTTGTCTGTCCTTTGTCCTTTGCTCTGTCATATGAACTTTAGAATCAGCCTGTTGAGTCCCTCCTAATACTTTGTTGGACTTTTGATTGGTGATTCACTGAATCTAAAGATCAAATTGGAGAGAATTGGCATCTTTACAATATTAAATCTTCCATTCCATGATTGTGATTTATCTTTTATTTAAATATCCTTCAGTGTCTTTCAGTAAAGTTTTATAATTTTCCCCCAGAATGTCTTTTATATGTTAATTTTTTGTTGTTGTGCAAATAGTGCTTTTTTTCCTATAGTTTTTTTAAAGATAATTTGCATGCAATAAAATGCACCCACTTTAAGTATATAATTCAGTGAGTTTTGGCAAATACATACTTTGTGCAAATGATATCTTTTTTTATTGTATTCTTTCCAGTTTGTTGCTGGTGTCTGGAAATGCAAATTATTTTGCATTTTAATCTACTATCTAGTCATCTTGTTTAACTTGCTCATTAATTCTAGTAATTTGTACTTAGGTTCTTTTGGATTATCTGTAAATAATTCTATCACCTGCAAATAATGATAGCTTTGTTTCTTTCCTCCTACCCTTATACTTTAAAATATTAATCATACTTTTTCCCCTTTGGTCTGGTGCCAACTAGAACCTCCAGTACAGTATTGACTTTGGCTTAGAGAGATTCCTGTGTTCCTACTAATCCCAATGAGAATGCTTTCTGCATTCATTAAGTATGTTATTGAAGTGTGTGGTAGAAGCTTTATCACGTAAAAGAGGTTTCCTTTTATTCCTGGTTGACTAAGATGGCTTTCTTTTTGTCATAAATGGATGTCAAATTTTATCAAAGTCTTTTCCTACGTTAACTGAGATGATTTTATGAGTTTGTTTATTCTATTACTGTGTTGAATTGCACTTTTTTTTTTTCCAACAGCACATTTCTGGAATTAATATAAGTTGACCCTCCTTTTTAAAATTTTTTATGTTTTCTTACATTATTGTTTGGTTTTGGTTTTTGTTTTTAAAAATTTATTTATTTATGCATACAAACTGGGGTACAGGCCAGAGGTGTGGGGCAGCGAGAGGGTTCACCAGAGACAGAGGGGGAGCAGAACAGGCAAATAGGCGGAAATACACTGCTGAGGGGGGAATCGGCTGAGGCAGGAGAGGTCTGCTGCACCACGCGGGAATCTCCCCGTGGGCGTCGAACTCGCGTGGTTGCTGCTGACAGCTCCACAGCACAGCGCTTAAACGCTGCGCCACCAGGGAGGCCCCCACTTTATTGTTAATTTTTGAACAGCATTTGATTTCTCCCCTTGAGCATCATCCCCATATTTCTCCCCCCATCATAGCATCCGTGAACCATCACCACAGTCTCTTGTGCTCTTCCCTCCCTGTTTTGATCTGTATGTCTCACATCTGTGGTCAGCTTGCAGGTTTTTTATTACTGTGTCACCACGTCCCTCGCAAGTGACCATCCAATGTGTTTTTTGTGTGTCTTATTTTTTAGTATGTGTTCTTGAGAGTGAGATATTGTTCCGTACATTCTTTCAAATTTTACATAAGCGGTATTATGAACATTATACCCACTCTCCCTATGATGGGCACCTTGGTTGTCTTCAGGGCTCCACTCCACATATAATGCTTCAGAACTACTCCAGATGTTTCTTCAGTGGAGCTGGGTAAGAATTTCTTTATATCGGCCCTGCCCAGTGGCATAGCGGTTAGGCGCTGCGCTGTGGAGCTGTCGGCCGCGAAGACGCGATCGCGACGCCTGGCCAGGGAGATTCCCACATGGCGCAGCAGACCTCTCCTGCCTCGCCCACTGCTCCCCTCAGCAGCGTGTTTCCGTCCATCTGCTTGTTCTGCACCCCATGCTGTCTTTGGTGAACCCTCTCGCCACCCCACACCTCTGGTCTGTACCCCAGCTTGTATGCATAAATAAATAAATATTTTAAAAAGGGGGGGGCCTCCCTGGTGGCACAGCAGGTTAAAGTGCTGCACTGTGGAGCTGTCGGAAGCAGCAACGCGAGTTTGATCCCCGTCTGGGGAGATTCCCACATGGCACAGCAGACCTCTACTGCTTTGCCCGCTGCTCCCCTCAGCAGTGTATTTCCATCGATCTGCCTGTTCTGCTCCCCACTCTGTCTCTGGTGAACCCTTTCACTGCCCCGCACCTCTGGCCTGCACCCCTGCTTGTATGCATAAAATAAAATAAAGTAAATTAATTTTTTATTTAGGGTATTTTGTCTAGGGCATAAAATTAATTTTATATCTAGGGTATAGCTGCATCAAGGTTATGGATACGCCCATCAGGAGGAATGTGTGGGGATTCAGTGATTCAGTGTAAGCTGATTTATCTCTCCATTGTAATTCTGGCCACATACTCCCCCCCCACCTGGTGCTCCTGAATCCAGAGACTTTCTGGTCTGTTTCACTAGAGAGCAAACCTCTGGTCCTTACCAGGTCTGACTGTCCTCTAAATGTGTGTTGTTGGGGAGTGGGATGGAGTGGAAATAGTGCTAATTTGGTGCTCTATTTCTTAGGCAGACTTTCAGTCAATTTTCTAGTTTTTCGGGTTTTTATTCAAGTTAAGGTGACATTATAAGACAGTATGTGTTTTAGCAGCACAAATGTATGGTAACCACACCATGCCCACCACCCAAGCACCAATGACGCTCCACCAAAGTCCACTGACCCCTTGCACCCGGTGCTCCCAACCCTCCCTCCCCCTCTTGTATCCTCAATTCTGCAGTCAAAATCTTAAGGATTTGGGGGGGGTAGTTTTGTCTGTTCCTTTGCTTTGTTCCTTTACATTTCACATATGAGTGGATTCACCTGATATTTCTTTTTCTCTGTCTGACATATTTTGCTTAGCCTAATCCCCTCCACTTTCATTCTTGTTGCAGATAACAAGATTTCACTTTTTTTAATACCTGAGTAGCATTCTTTTGTGTATGTGCATCCTATCTTCTTTATCTAATCACCCAGTGCTGAGCACTTAGGTCGTTTCCATGTCCTGGTTATTGTAAATAGTGCTGCAGTGAACATAGGAGAGCACATATCCTTTCAAATTAGTAGTTTTATGTTCTTAAGATATATATGTGGGAGTGAAATTACTGGATCATATGGTAGATCTATTTTTAATTTTTTGAAGAGCCCCCATACTGTTTTCCATACAAGCTGGACTAGTTTACATTTTCACCAACAGTATTTAAGGGTTCTTTTGCCCTCCCCCCGCCCATCACTCACTCTTACTAGTACTTTTTTCTGGCCTGCTTAATATAGGCCATTCTAACAGGTATGAGGTGGCATCTCACTGTGGTTTTGATTTATATGTCCCTGGTAATAAGTGATGATGAGCATTTTTTTCATGTGCCTATTGGCCAGCCTGAATTCCTGTTTGAAGAAGTATCTTTTTAGGGACTCCCTGGTGGCACAAGGGGTTGAGTCTCAGCACTATGAAGCTATCTGCAGCCACTGCAGCATGAGTTTGATCCCCGATCAGGGAGCTAACCCAAAAGGCGCAGCAGACCTCTCCTGTCTCTCCCACTGCTCCCCTCAGCAGTGTGTTTCAGTCAATCTGCCCGTTCTGTTCCCCACTCTGTCTCTGGTGAATCCTCTCACACACACACACACACACACCCCAACACCTCTGGCCTATATCCCAGCTTTTGTATGCATAAATAAATAAATCTAAAAAAAAAAAAGAAGTATCTTTTCAGCTCTGGAGCCCATTTTTCTATTGGGGTTTTTTAATATCTCTTAGATATTAATCCTGTGCCAGTCAGTCCTCTAATCTTTTTTAAATTTTTTTATTTATGCATACAAGCTGGGGTACAGGCCAGAGGCGTGGGGTGGCGAGAGGGTTCACCAAAGACAGAGAGGGGAGCAGAACAGGCAGAGCGACGGAAATACACTGCTGAGGGGAGCAGCGGGTGAGGCAGGAGAGGTCTGCTGCACCACGTGGGAATCTCCCCGGCCCAACTTCAAACTCGCCTCCCCGCTACCGCTACCGACAGCTCCACAGTGCAGCACTTAATCGCTGCGCCACCAGGGAGGCCCCTGTCCTCTAATTTTTAATGTAGCTCCTCTCCCATCTTTTAGAGGCACTAGGAGTCTTTAATTCCTGAATGTTCCTCATCCTCTGTTGTCCACTCTTGTCTCAGGATGAATTTGACCTCAGGTTGTTTCTCTGGTTATTAAAAAAGCCCTTCCTACCCCTAGTTTCAGTTAAACATTTTAGTGGTAATTCTGCACCCACTTAAGACTGAGAGCTGAAAATTGGAACCTGAATTTTTGTTTTTTGATTCTAAACATTTTATTAGGTCTACCTTGGATTTTTTTCTTAATAAATAGAGCATCGTATATAAAATCCTGGTTTCCTATGTCCATCCTAGTCCCATTACCTATTCTCTCCCTTTCTTCCTAGCCATAATACTCTTTCTCTCCCAAAGAGTAGCCACTAACATTTGTTTTTATACTTTTCTAAATGTTCATGTGTCCTTAAAATCAGGAATGTAATTCTTTACATAAATGGTCACGTGCTACATACATAGCTTTGGTAAGTTTTTTTTGCTTTATTAAATGTTCTTTTTGAGATTTTTCCAGAATCTCAAATAACCTATGCCATAAGCAATCCTTTCTCTATTAGTAGACACTGAGGCTGTTTCCAGTCTTCTACCCCATCCTGCAGTGCTGCTGTGAGCATTCTTGGACAGCAGATTTCCCTTAAGGTTGTGTCACAAGATAGGAATATCACATAATGAGAATAGGCTAAACAATAATGCAGCAGAACATTAACCCCTCATAGTTCAACTCATGAATGTTTCTCTCCAGGTTTGTTGTGGCGCCTGGACCCTGCATCTTACCAGCAGGCTCATTGCTGGCTGCAGAGGGAGCGAGCTTGCAAGTCGTGTCCATTCTCTTGGCGTGCGTGCAGACTGACACACGGGCCTTCCCCGGGCTCTGCGTGCCATAGCGTGCAGCCTTCTGAGTACTTGGCGGAAAGCCAAATATTGGTCAACTCTTGGAGTGTGTACCACAAGTGTCAACTCTACTTGTCGTTACCTGGAACTGCATATATAGTTCAAGTATTTATTACTCTAAATTATTCCCAAACCAAAAATGCAGTTAACGGTCCACTTAAAAGGAAAAAAAAAAAAGCAGCAATAATTTCCCTTTCAGATTCTGGTGAAATTTTGAGTAATTAATCCTATGTGGATTGATTAGATCACCTTAACATCCCTTTCAACTTTTAAATTTCTGTTTTACAGAATTTTCTCTGTATTACTACATATCAGTGGCTTCCAGTTTGGCAGCTATCAGGGTCATTCAGCTTTAAAAAATATAAATTATCAGCTTATTTCCATTCTAAGTCAACTGAACCATTACTCTGGAGGTCATCTGGGAATCTACCTATTGAAAAAATTCTCTGGTAAATCTGATGAGTTTATGGGACTGTTGCTTTAGAACATAACTGTTTTTTCTTTCTGTGGACAAAACTACAAATTCAATATTAAGCAGCCAAAAAATGCATTAGGGTATAACCGAAATACAAGTATATAAATAGCCATTCTTAATTGTTACAGGGATTCTTAAGTAGCCATTCACTCAGCAATATTTATTGAAAACCTTCCAGTACTAGTAAGGAACAAATAGTACTCATGCAGCAGTGTGCTAATATGCAGAGAGGTTTGAGTGAGTGAGGAAGTCAGTTTTATAAAGTGCAGTGTCTTCAAAGATGAGAAATTATGAGGATGGCCTCTGCGCATTTCCAAGCATAATTGGGGTAGGGGTTTACTGTTTTGCATTTAAGAGGTGAAGGTAGTTCCTGTATTTGAATTCTCTTAAATTTAATTTATTATTTATTTTTATTGTGGCAATACCGGTTTGCAACACAGTATGTGACCTAGCGGTAGGGTCAAACCCTTCAGATGTGTTACCACACCCCCAACCAGAGCACCTAGAATCCACCACAGCCGACTGTGCCCCTGGCCATTCTGCTCTCCCTACTCATTTTAGATAGGCTCTTCATGCTTTAATCATTGTTTTGCCATATTAATTTGAAAAAGTCCTTTTAGACAGAAAGAAGAGAATTTGCTTGCAAATTATGAGCCTTTACACATGGTGGGTTTTGTTTTTTAAGTATGTAAGTTGTTTATATTTGTTTGTTAAAAATCAGTAATCTGATTAATATGAACCCTTCATACCACGTGGAGAGCTGGAGATAGATCCCAAGGGAGCGGATGGATGACTGACCAAGTGAAACCTTTTCCTGGACCACTGATTAAACAGCTCTCATGTCAGCTCACCCCTTGTAGTTATTTCTTAGATAGCCTGTTTGCTTGCTCAGAACCTAAGAGGTGTGTCTTGCTAGAAAACCTGTATCTTTGACCTTTTAAAGCTCTGTATTCCTCAGAGTAGAGAATAAAGTGCACATTCTCAATTGAAATAAGAAAATATCTGTCACTAGAGCGAATTTGATGATGAGAGATTATCCCTTTTAGCAGAAATGTTACTAAGTATTTCCAATGTAAACATCCTAGTGAAGGAGAGTCAAGTTGGAAAAGCTGATTTCCATCTCTTTGTACCCACTAACATTTCTTATATACATATTTTATGATGGGTAGTTTTTAAATGTTGTTTTTGTTTGATTAAAAATTATTTGTCCATTGCTAAAAAAAGTTCAGAAAAGTGCATGAGTATAGCCCTGATACCCAGAGAAAAGCACGGTCACTTTGTGGTGTCTGCCCTAGGCCTACAGCCTTACCCTGCTTGTGTGTTTTCTTACGTGGGGTATTGCTGTTCATAAACCATTCTTCTAACCGAACAGTGTAGTTTACATACCTTTCTATGTCAGAATAGCTTTAGATGATTAAAAAAAAGTAAACTTAAATAGTACTTGTTATTTATTGCACGATATATAGTATCTATTATGGAGATTAGGTTTTTCCAATTTTCTGGCTTCCTTAAACATTGTAGAAAACGTTTTCGCACTCTTTGTTCTCACCTGCCCTTGTGTCCAGTTAGTTTTCAGGATAGGTTCTTAAAAAGTGAATTTGCTTACTCAAATGTACTTTCTATGGTTTTAAATTCATGTTGTCTTACTGGCCTGTAGGAATATCTGTCATATATTAAGTGCAGAGCTCCCCTCTGCCTTTACCTTCATGGGGGATTTTCAGACTTTTACATCTTTGGTAATTTGATAGTTGAGAACGATTTCTTATAATTTGCACTTCTTTGATTGCAAATAGAGTGACCTAGTTTTCATGTATTTCTTAGTCTTTTGTATTTTGTCCTTTCTACCTTTTTCAGCTGATTGATTTTATTAATCTGAGGTCTCTTTTTCTTGTTAGATTATGTAATCTTTGTCAAGCATGCCACAAAACTTTTGAATTTGTAAATGGCTCTAAATTTTGTGTTTCTTACTAAAGATTTCAAAGGTCAAATTTGTTAATTTTTTTCTTTATGTTTTCTTGATTCCATCTCACATTTAAAATTAATGTTCTCACTTTAAGTTTTGAAAAATAACCTATCAAAATTTTCTTATTTCTGTATATTTTTTTGTCAGATATGAGAATTTAAATTTGTTGTTTTTCAAAATGGATAGTCACTTGACCCAACTCCATTTTAAACTCCTGATTTTGTTGCAGTTTTAATTTTGTCTTCCTTGTAGCAAGTAATATTCACTTTGACACTCTGAAAAAGTATTTATAACATTTCATTATATAGCCTATATATATATGAAATATTCTCAAACAACACATCTTTAAAAAATTTTAATATTTAATTTATTTTTTTAAAGATTTATTTATTTATGCATACATGAACTGGGATCA
This sequence comes from Scalopus aquaticus, assembly GCA_004024925.1. NCBI lineage: Eukaryota > Metazoa > Chordata > Mammalia > Eulipotyphla > Talpidae > Scalopus > Scalopus aquaticus. Next base: position 10,587 of record PVIJ01014386.1, on the reverse strand, counting down.
AGGCCAGAGGTGGGGAAGGCTGAGAGGATTCACCAGAGACAGAGTGGGGAGCAGAACAGGTGGATCTACTGAAGTACACTACTGAAGGGAGCAGCGGGCGAGACAGGAGAGGTCTGCTGCCCCATGTGGCAAGCTCCCTGGACGGGGATTGAACTCGTGCTGCCATGGCTGCCAAAAGCATCATAGTACTGAGACTTACCCTTCATAGTGCTGAGACGTAACCCCTGAGACAGACATCTTTACCTAGGATGTGTCATTACCCTATTGGCAGGTTAAGAAAGGCTTTTGTGAAGAATAACATATACAGAAAAGTCTAAAATGACTAGGATTAGGCAACGGGAGTAGGGCAGGAATAGGACAGCAGGAGCAGCATGCCCAGCAAGGGGGTGGGGTGGTAATAGGACACAGAGTGGTGCTGCAGAGGTAGACAAAGTTTGCCTGAAATTTGGATCTTTATCCTAATTTAAAGGGTTTTTTCATAGAAGAGAGACATGTTGAATTTTGCATTTATAAAACTGACTGTTGTATGGAAAATAGGGAGTAGGCAAGGGTGAAAAAAATAGACCAGCTAGGGTTTTGGAGAGCTAAAGGAAGTTTGGACTGTCATGGTAGGAATGGAGATGGTGAAAGTTTGTAAACACATACCAAAAAATCTTAATTCTTACCATTATTGCATGCCCAGAAATAAAATTAAAACTCTAGTGGACATTTGAGATAAGAATTGAAACTATGTATGAGATCAAGGATATTTTAATTGTTAATTGTTTGTGTTTCATTGTTGACATAGAGTATATTTAATCAGATTCTTACAAATTCAAGTGTTGTTGATATTTATTAAGCATTCAGTGTCCGCAGCCTTTTGCTTACCTATTCTGTGCTTATTATACTCAATACTCACAGCATCCTTTGCAGTATAAATATCATTAACCTGCAATGATCAGGAAATAGTATTGGTTAGGTTGGTTGACCTGCCAAAATCACAAACTACACAGTGATGGAGTTGGAACCTGAATTAGGACTCCTGGTTCTATGCCCAGCCTTCTTCCCATTGCATCTGTTTCCTTATTTGTTGACTAAGTAAGAAATTGTTGGTGTAGAAACACAGTAAATGAGCCAGTGTTTGAACACCATGGTTAGTTTTAGAATCAAAAGCCAACACTGAATAGCTGTAACTTGGTTGAAAAATAGAAGGGAGACAGTATGATATGATAGAAGAAAAACTAGATTTAAAATCCAGAGACTTTACTTTGCTCTTCTGTAAAATGATGATAATATAACTTCTCTTAATTTATTAGGATATAGTTTAAGAACAATGTGTCTGAAGGCACTTCTAAGTGGTTAGGGTACTATAAATATTAAATTCTAAAACTTAAAGTCTTTTCCTCTTAATGAAGTAAATCATATGACAGAAATGTAAACTGTTACTCTATCTTGTTCTCCACTGAGTTCCTACTGCCTAAAATAGTACCTGGTGCATGGTAGACACTTAAAATGCTTTGAATGAATAAGTAATACTACACATGATTTTTCTGAACAAACATGTCCTCCATCCCCCCACCTGGGTAGGTTTGGTTTTCCTTTCATAAAACTTGTCATTTACCTGCAGTACCTAAAGCCTCCACTAGATGTCAGGCATATTTCCTGGGTGGGTTCATTGTGCTGCTTTTCTGGTGAGTTGGAATATTGAGTAAACAAGATTTTTCAAGTAAATTTCAAGACTTGTATTCAAAACAAAATTACTTCACTTTTCAACACTGGCAACACTAGCCTAATTCAAGCAATTTGCTGTTGCTAAGGATCTAATTATCTAACCATATAGTACTTACACCTAATTTATTTAATTGGTGGTTAATCACCATTACATTTCAGCTTATGGTTATTTCTGAAAGAAAGGAAATCTTCCTGATGTTGGCTTAGTGTTTTCCTCTGATTTCTGATAAATAAGAGTATATAATCAGTGTCCATCAGACACACCTGTGATTGATACTCTCTTGCATAGGGCTTGGCGACTCTTGTCCATAGTCTAAATCTAGCCTGTTGCCTGTTTTTGTATGGCCCATGATCTAAGAATGATTTTAATAATTTATATGGTTGACGAGAAATAAAAGTATTAATAATTCATAAAGTAAAGACTATTTTGTGAAAATGATAGGAAATTCAATTTGCATTGTTACTGAATAAAGTTTTTGGGGCTCAGCCACATACATTCATTTATATATTGTCTATGATTGTTTGGGGGCTACAATGGCAAACTTAGTATTTGTAGCTGAGATCATATGATCCTTTCAAATATTTACTGTCTGTTCCTTTACAGAAAAAGTTTGCCCAACCCCCCCCCCACCACCACCACACACACACTTCTAAGGGAGGGTTAATAAAATAACTGCAAATTTAGGGCACTTTGTGCTTCTTGGTATTTTTTTCCCAGAATGTTCATCATCATCTTTGACTTGGTAGGCAGGATGATTTGGTTACTTCTGTTAGAGCTTCTGGATAAATTTTGTTACTTAGAAACCGCATTGCCTTCTTGCTGTCTCTTATGGTCAGTGCATATATAAATATGCAGCATGGTAGAACAGCTGGGCAAGTGGTTTCTTCCACACCTTGTTTCCAAACAGTACTAACCCAGGCAGTGAAAGATATCATGATTTAAATTATTCTCTAATTATTATTTATTTTACATGACTCTTATTTGTTCTGTTTAACAGTTTTTGTGTTTAATACTGATTTAGACTCTGTATTTGCTTTACTTTGATCAGAAGATATCTGTCATTTTTGTTTTGTTCCTTATCAGCCTCACAGATTTTTTTTTTATTGAACTTTAGATAGCTATGCTTAAAACATCTGGTGTTTTCAGTGTTTGTGAACTTTTTAGTATAACATAATTCTGCCTGTTTTGTTCTTATTCATAGCGGCTTTAAGTAGATTAGTAGAAATCATATAGATCAGAAATAATATAAGACTATTTGTAACCCTCTGAAAAAATAAGTAGCTTTTTGTTTATGTTGGTAAATTATCAAAGCACATTTTTGTGATGGTTCTTTTAAAATGATGAATCTGGAGGTGGGAATAGCTTTTGTGACAAGGGCGCTTCTGGCTAATTGTCCCGTGCAAAACTGAATCCCTCATTTTTACAACTTTTAAAAATATGTCTGTAGCATCAAGAAAGGACCAGAAACACAGGTTCTCTATAGAGCTGCGCAGACGTGTCAAAAGGAGGAGTCCTGGGGCCCTCAATGGCTTTTTAGGCTTTTTATTGATTTCTTGTAGAGGCAGCCAGGTACAGGGCAGGTAGGGTGGCCTGCCAGCCTCCTAGCCCCGGCAAATCTTCACTCTCTCGGGCTCTCTGGCGGCGTCTCTTGGCCTCTGCTTCTCCTCTCTCTGTTACTTCTGCCGCCGCTGCCGCCGCCGCCGCTGCTGCTTATAAGCCCAGTCTTTGGCTCAGGTGCACCCCCTCACAAAGGCCCACACCCCACTCCAGGTGCCTGCCATCAGGCATGCCCATAGGCCTGCAGAGGTCCATCATTGAGGGGAGGGAGGAAAAACCTGATAATTCTCATTTACCCTGCAATGTCAAATTTGATTTTTTCAAAGCCAACTATTAAATGACTTTACTCTATTCCCAAACAGATTGTGGGGTGTTACAGAAGTTATACTATTGATAAATTGGCCTGGGTTGAAATCACAAGTATTTGTTGAATGTATTGTGATGGTGGCGTGTGCTTGGTGTCTTTTTTTGTTTTTGGTCTTTTTTTTTTTTTAAGATTTTATTTATTTTTGCATCCAAGCTGGGGTACAGGCCAGAGGCGTGGGGTGGCAAGAGGATTTACCAGAGACAGAGCAGGAAGCAGAACAGACAGATTGTCGGAAATGCACTGCTGAGGGGAGCAGCGGGCGAGGCAGGAGAGGTCTGCTGTGCCATGTGGGAATCTCTCCGGCTGGGTGTCAAACTTGCTTCGCCACTGCCGACAGCTCCACAGCACAGCGCTTAACCGCTGCGCCTCCAGGGAGGCCCTAGTCTTTTTTGAGGAAACTGACAAGGTGATACCTTTCTCTTAGACCTCCATGTGAATCTGATGTTCCAGTCACCTAAAAGGAGTACCAGGGTCATTGTGGGTATTTTGGTTTCCTGAGACAGAACCTATTTGGGAGGTTATAATTGTGAGTTATTTCCAATAGGTTTAAGTATTAAGCTTAACTCTTAGATCAGAGATCATCTGATTACTTCTGTCTTGCATTTTGCTGTAATGATTTTGGAAAACCTAGGCATGGTAATAAACTATGCCCAGCAGTGAACCATCAGACAACGACAATTTCAGATCTATCTGATTTGATCTTTTGAGGAAAAAAAGCTGCTTTTATTCTCCTGCTCACCGAACCTGGAATGTGAAGGCTCTTAGGGCAGGCGGTCATAGCTCATCTGATAGTGATTCTGTCTATCATCTTGTTAGGATGATTTTGAAAACCTGGCAGCTGAGGATTACAAGATTCTCTTAGATGTGTGAGCTTTACTTGGTCCCTGTTTGGGTGTTGTCTGTTTGGCTCCATTACAGACTGAAGGGTCCAGATAATCATTCTCTCCTGGAATTAAGCTTGCTAGCCCTGGAAGCATGTTTCTTCAAAAAAGAGAACGCTAATTCCAAGGGTCCTGTGTTACATAAAATAGTCCTAAATAGGGTAAGATTTTTTCTGGAGAGAGAGAGAGAGAGACTGTTGGGGAGGGAGGGCTGGCATCCGCTCACAAACCTACGCATGTGAGTAATGTGCATGACACCTGTGCGTGTAATAGAACAGGATGATCACATGAACAGCAAACATAATTGATTATGATGCAGTAAGGAGAAACAGCCTTATTTAATACAACAAAACTCAAGATGTAATCCTAGGAGGGTAATTATTCACCAGTAGCTGTGACTCTGGTCTGCAACGTTTCACCCTCCCTTTGGGATTTTTCTCATTCTGTTTATCACCTTACTATCATCAGCACTCTGCTACCATCCCTTGGTTTTCTTTTCCTGTCTTTATTTATCATAGTAAAATACATGTAACAGAAAATTTACCACCTTAACCGTTTCCAAGAGTACGGTTCAGTTGTGTTAAGTATATTTACATTGTTGGGTAACAGAGCTCCAGAATTTTTTCAGCTTGCAAGTCTTAAATGTTGTATCCATAAAGCATCAATTCCCCTTTCACCATGAGTCCCTGGTAACCAGCATTCTATTATATTTTCTGTTTCTATGAATTTTAGTGCTTTAGATAAGATATAAGTGGAATCATAGGTCTTTTGTGACTGTCTTTTCCCTTAGCATAATGTTTTCATGTTGTAGATGTATGGGGATTTCCTTCCTTTTAATGGCTATTATTCTACTATATGTATGTGTATATCACATTTTGTTTATCCAAATAGATATTTTGGATCTTTTGGCTATTCTGCATATTGCTGCTATGAAGATTGGTGTACAAATACAGACCCAGCTTTCAGTTTCTTAGGATACATACCCAGAGGTGGGTTTGCTGGATCATATGGTAGTTCTGTTTTTAGTTTTTACAATTCCACCACCAATGTGCAAATGTTCCCATTTTTTCTTCACCCTGTGTATTCTTTTTCTGTTTCAGTTTTTCATTTTTAATAGTAGGTATTCAACTATTACTCCAATTACTAGGTGTGAGTTTTGTGGTTTTGATTTGTCTCTTCTTTATTTAACAATTTTTTATTTGAGGTTTAATTTACATACCATAAAATTCATTCACTGTGACAGTTTAAATGATTTATGGTGAGTTTTGTAACCACTACCACCATCTAGTTCTAGCCATTTCTATTTTCAAAAAGAGTTCCTTTTACCCATTTGTAGCCAATTCCTACTCACACCTTAGTCCCAAGGCAACCACTGCTACAGTTCCTGTTTCATAGGTTTGCCTTTTCTGAAAATTTCGTATCAGCAGAATCATATAATAGATAGTCTTTTGTGTCCGACTTCTTTCTTTTAGGATAATTTTGAGTTGTCCGTGTTATAGCAAGTATCAACAGTTCATGTCTTTTCAGTGCTGAATATATCCATTGTATAAATTTACCACATTTTGTTTTTCCCTACACTAGTTGATGGACATTTGGCTCATTTCTATTTTTTGGTTACTGTGACTAACTATATGAACATTTGCATCTTTGTGTGGACATATGTTTTTTGTTTCTCTTGGTTGGGTACCTAGGAGTAGAATTGCTCAGTTGTGTGGGGTAAGTGTATGTTTAACTTTTTAAGAAACTGCCAGACTGTTTTTGACAGCAAATATACTGTGTTACTTTCCCACCAGCATATACAAGAGTTCTAGTTTCTCCACATTCTCACCAGCCCTTGGTGTATTTCCATTCTTTTGGATGTTAGCCATTCTGGTTAGTGAGTATGATCTTTTTGTGGTTTTAATTGGAATTTCCCTTATGAATAATGATGTTGAGCACCCTTTTAAATACTTTTAAGCCTTTTTTGTATCTTCTTTGGTATAATTGTCTATTTAGAACTCTTGCCTATTTAAAAGTATATTTAAATAATCTTTTCTTTTTATAACAGTTTTACACTTACAGAAATGTTGCAATGATAGAACAGAAAGTTTCCATGCACACCTCACTCAGTTTCCCCTGTTGTTGACATTCTGTAGATGAACCAATCATGATATTAACTGAACTCAGTACTTACTGTGCTTTCACTAGTACCCCTCCCCTACCCCCATGTCCTTTCTCTGCTCCAGGTTCCCATACAAAATGCCATGTTAGGTTATTTCATCGTGTCTCCTTTGGCTTCTGTGCATTGTGACAATCCCTCCCACCTCCATTTTATAATTGGGTTGTTTGTATACATTTGAGTTTTATGAGTTCTGTATATCCTGGATATTCATTCCTTATCAGATCTATGAGTCGCAAATAATTTTTCCAATCTATGTCTTACCTTTTCATGTTCTTAATGGTCTTCTGAAGAGCATAAATTTTAATTTTGGAAAAGCCCAACTAATCACGTTTTTGATGGATTGTTCTTTTGATGACATATCTAAGAAATTTTTGCCTCACCCCAGATCACAAGGATTTCCTCCTGTTTTCATTTATAATTTTAATTCTTACATTGCACACTATAATCCATTCTTGTGTTAATTTTAAGCTAACATTTGTGTGTGCACACCTGTGTGTGTGCATGTGTGTGTTTTGAGTTAAGGGTCTGAGTTCCTGGTTTTGCTTGTGAATATCCAGTTGTCAGAGCATTTGTTGAAAAGACTCCTTTACCCCTTGTTGTCTAGGCATCTTTATCAAAATCGGTTCACTGTAAATGTCATAATTCGGGACTTCCAGTTCTGTTCCTTTGAGCTATATGTATGTCCTTGCCCTTGCTTAAAAGTAAGTTTTCAATTTAGTTAGTCTTAGTTATTTCACCTTCAAAATTATTTTGGCTATTCCAGGTCCTTTGCATTTCAGTGTAAATTTAGAATACACCTTCAGTTTTAACAACAGAAAACCTGCTGGGATTTTGATATGGATTGCATTAAAGCTATAGATCAGTTCTCTTTCTCCCTTCTCCATCACTCTTCTCTACTCTCTTTCTCCCTGGTCTGTTGAGTGAGTGGATTTTTTGGTTATGTTTTTATTGCCTAATTTACATTTGGGTAGCTAATCTTATCTAGAACATTTTTATATGTTTAACAAATTCTTAGCAGAACCCACAACTATGAAGATGTTCCCTTCAGTTTATTTTTCATTCTGATTTAATAATGTTAGAGAAAAATTCCTTCAGTGACTTCCCATTACACATAAAATAGAAACCAAGTTGGCGGAAGGGTCTCCAGAATTCCACAAGGTCTGGCTCCTGCTACTTTCCCATTGAACTCTATACTTTCTTGTTACACTGGTTTTGTTCCTTGAAAATACCAAGTATGTTCCCATCTCAGGACCTTTGGACTATTTCATTCTCTCAGATGCCCTCATCCTGATCTTCGTGTGGCTCATTCCTTTAGCTCTTGTTTACTCAGATCTCTCCTTAATGGTTAGCCTCTCAGAGGGACTTTTCTTCATTGTCTTACATAAAAGAGCACCACTGGTCATTCTGTGTCTTCTTACTTTGCTTTAGGTTTTCATTGCCCTTAACATTGCATGAGCTTATTTTATACATTTTGTATCTGTTTATAATCTCCACCCCACTAGCTGGGAAGCCCTTTGAGTATAAATACTTTGTTTCCTGCTATATGTAGGCCTGGCATATAGTAGACCTTAAATATTAATGTTTGTGGAGTGAATAAATATGTGTGTGTGTATGCATGACTTACTAGTTGCTCTTCGTAAAGCATTCAGGAGATTACAAGAAATGATGTCATTATGTCAAGTGAAGCTGACTTTCCCTATATTTTATAGTGCTAGAGCTAATAATACCAAAAATTTGGTTTGGAAGCCATGATCTTCCAGTTCATTGTGATCACTAAAAAAAAAAAAAAAAAAAAAATCCATGAAAATAATTGTTCTAAGCACTGGAAAAATCTGCTTTTCATGGAGCTTCATCTCTTCCCCAGTCTAGCCTAGGGATCACCTGTGTCCTAATTCCATACACACATTGAGCCTCAGAATTAGACTTCAGTGAGTGGGATTTCTTAATAGGATGTGCATACTAGGATCTGGTTTAATTTACAGTATTCTGAATATTTCATAGCACCTTTATAAGTCTTTATATTGCCCACTTTTTATTTTTGAGATTAGTACTAACAGCCCTTTTTCTTAAACTTCAAGTCTGTCTACATATTTCTACCAAATTAATCTTCTTAAATCAGTACCTTTATCATATTACTTCCTATTTAAAAATCTGCAAAATTCTCCTGCCTGTATAATTAAGGAGGCACTCCTCATGTTGGAATTCAAGGCTCTGTGTAATCGGGACCCACCTTCCTTTTTGAATCTTATCTTCTTCTGCTAAATTCATACAGTACAAAGACCCTGCTTTCATCAAACCTGCTTCCGTCCTACCCTTTAAAACTTTATACCCCTCCCTGCTCCTGGACCTGGTTTATGATGTTCTAGCCCAGCTACCTCCTTTCCTGAATGCCCTTCTTGCAGCTTTCAGACTATATATGGTTTGTATATCCATATGAGCCAAGCTTAAAATTCTGCTCTATTCATTAAACTTTCTTTGGATTCTGTTCAATCTATATGAATCTCTTCTTTCCTTCCCTAAATTCCTTTGTTTTATCAGTCATTTGGGCACCCAATAAAATGTTGTCTCCTCCTTTAAGGGTTTACTGAGTACATTTTGGAGCTGGGCTTCTTAAGATTATAATCACCTCTCTTCCACTATCAACTTTTTTAGGACAAATCTGTCTCTGCTAGTGCCTGGCACTAGCAGATTCAGGTGTCTGTGGGCGCTTGTGGCATATAAAGCACTATTGTAAATTCTAGTTGAATTAGGTTAAATTTGGCAAACTTCTTGAAGTCCCTTTTCAAGGTCTTCAAGAGGACCATACTTGTTTGTTTGATAAGACTTTGCCGATCTTCCCAAAGATTTGGAAGTCAATCAAAGGGAGGTTAGATTGCAAAGATCTGGTTGTTTTCTTTCATGAGCTTTTGGAGATAAGTTCTTATTTTACTACTCGAAATAATCCTAGAGGCCAAGATAAGGTCAAAAGAAAGCATCTTCTCCTTTGGTAAAGTGACCTTTCTCTGTTGTCTTACTTATTTTTTTCTTTTGGATAATGTCAATGGGATCATCTTAAGGGTAAAAAACTGAATCATTTTTCCAAGTATGAATTTAAGGAAATAGTTTGTAAATTGTGTTGAGCAATCTTCTTCCTTGGTTTTTCATTTTTAGTAGAATTCTCTCTGGAATTTAGGGGACTTCTTTTCTCTGTAGTCATTTCTTCCAAGCTGTCACCACCTCATGTTAAATTCTGTGTAAGTCCAGCTGTTATTTTTCACTCATTTCCTGTGTCCAGTTTATCACAAGAAAAGCATTCTTGTTAAGATCATCTCCATAGAAGAAATCACAATGGACACAGCAAAAATAAAAAAAATAATCAGAGATTACTATAAACAGCTATACGGAAACAAGTATAACAACCTAGAGGATATGGACACATTCCTAAAACTATACAATCACCCAAAACTAGACAAAGAAGATATAGAACACCTAAACAGACCAATCACAAGAAGTGAAATTGAAACAGTAATTAAAAACCTCCCCAAAAACAAAAGCCCAGGACCAGATGGTTTCACAAATGAATTCTACCAAACATTCAAAAACGAAATAGTCCCTATATTACACAAACTCTTTCAAAAAATTGAGAAGGAAGGAGTACTACCAAACACATTCAATGAAGCAAATATTACTCTAATACTGAAACCAGACAAAGACAACACAAAAAAAGAAAATTACAGACCAATCTCCCTAATGAATACTGATGCAAAAATATTTAACAAAATCTTGGCCAGTAGGATCTAACAATGCATCCATAAAATAATACACCATAAAATACACATAAATAATACACATAAAATAATACATCCATAAAATAATACACCCTGGGATGTTTATCCCAGGGGCACAAGGATGGTTCAACATCCGAAAATCA